>PPNZ03000065.1:0-55283 GCA_003708355.3 Williopsis maclurae
AAAATGTTGCAGAGGGAATCAAAATTGCACAACAGTTTAAGCTATGATTTGAAGGCATGATAAAATGAACATTCTTGACCCATCGCTATCTGACCAGTGGAGCTCTTTCGTCATGGCGCGATGCTCATGTACAACGTGGTAGCTGTATAATAAAGCAAAGCTGTGATCTAGATCATCGATAGATATACTGCACGACGACGACGACGACTTACAATATAGACGCTACGTCGTCATCACCGTATTGATCATATTCAAACAGCTGATATTATTATCCCGGATGCTCATCACGTGACCACAATTGTGTGTGTGATTAAAAAAGAATGGCGACACTTGCAGGGTTCGAACCTGCGCGGGAAATCCCAAAAGATCACTCGAAACAATTCAAGTCTTTCGCCTTAACCACTCGGCCAAAGTGCCAATTGATGGAAAATGGGACAGTTCCGCCGTACCTGCCGTGCAGCTCGCACATATCCTCTGAGGTCAAATTTTGGGAATTTTAGCAATTGAACAGTACCATTGTACTAATCCAAGGATACTGGTTCTATTAGGCTCTTGTATGAGGAGAATTGACGGCCTTTTAATAAAATTAGACATTAAGACATTATTTAATTCCTACCCGTACGTGAAGAAATATCTGTAATACCCGGAATATGGTCAATCCATAGAACCTGGAAAAATCTAAACTTGCGAAGGAAGAAACTATGGCGAGATGAGCAGTGAGCATTGAGTGCACGTATAAGGCACTGAATGGGACCACTTGATTAGGTGGAGTCTACACACTTGTACGAAACGTCAAATTGAGGAATATGAGAAACAAGCTGAACGGAATAGGACACGCACCAAGAATAGCGCTGTTTTGTTCTACAAACCTTCTAGATCACAGGTGTCAATTTTATACAAAAATCTTTTCATAACTCGGCCAGTGCTCAGCCATCTAAAATGTACACAACAAACCTTTCAGAAAGCATTGCCAAAGCCCTGCCCTGTAGGTTGGAAACCCAAGCCTGGTGCACCATTGGTGATCAAGAGTCTCTCGCCGCCAATGACTCCCTCGCCATCATTCTTTGCCTCAGCATCTTCTCTAGCCTTCAAGTCTTTTATGAGTTTAGCCAACTCCTCACTTCTCTGTCTCTCCACGGTGATTTGGTATGGCTTGATATAATCTCCCAATTCATGCAGCCATGCCAACTCCAACACCTTGTCGTAACGAATCAGGTCGTAAGCGCTATACAAGAGACCAATGAAAGCCTCATTGTTACCCGTCTCGACAAAGTAGCTCAACAATTCCTCAGAGACCTCGACAGACTTGGAAATCGCAGCTGTTTCAATAGCATCCTTCCATAGTTGATCAGCCTTGAGGATAGAGAGAGCCTTGTTCCACTTTTTGTTCTTTCTGTAAAGACGTGCGGCAATCTGTCTGAAGAACACCAAGTCATGCTTTTCCAATCTGGAGGCCAAGTCGATCAGATCAAACTTGTCATGGATATCAACCACAGTTCCCAAAGTCTCGTGATCCTCTTCCTCAATCAACAGGTCATGGTATGCAGCGTTCACAACTGAGTTGTTCTTCTCAAGGACAGAGATCAAGAATGGCTTCACCAATGGCAAATTGTCAGATTTTTGGAAGATTCTCACGGTTCTTGGAATATCAAGTCTTGGAGTCAACGCGGATAACAAGTCAGTTATCAAAGAAGGGTGCTCATTGACGTAGAAGTTGATCGCCTTGTAGTAGATTTCCAAGTTCGCAACCTTGATAACGATGTCCTTGAAAGAAGAATGGTCAAACGCGGCTGCAGCTCTGTCAATCATGGTCAGAGCAGCATTGTCCCACTCATCGTAATGAGCATAAAGGAAGATCAATTCTGGCCACAGGTGTGCAGACTCGGTGGCTCTAATCACCTTTGGAATGTTGATTCTAGACCAGAATAGTTTCAGATGCTCCATGGTCTTGGATGGGCTGTACTTGGTGTACAAGATTGCCAATTCGGTAAACATACCCATGTGAGCTCTCTCCAAGCCCATACCAGCCTCGAAGAGGGAGATCAACTCGCTGAAATAACCAGATGTCTCATACTTCTCAACCATCTCGTCGAGCTCTTCAGCATGGACAATCAAGTTCAAGCCACAAATCTGCGCCAAGCGGAACTCCTTGTTCTCCAAACAGGCGTCATTAACCTGCTTCCACACTTTGACGTTGGATGCCTTTCTAGCGCACTCCACAGCTGAACCATAGTCGCCCAAGTACACCAAAGTAGATGCCAACTTGGAGTAGTTCGAGACAGACGAGTATAGCAGCTTAGCAGCCTTATAATCCTTACGATCGTACAGCTTATCACCAACTTCGTTTAGGTCAGCAACGTTGGAACCGTTAAGGAATCTCTCAATTTCATCGTGCTTTCCCAACTCAGCATAGGCGATGATCAATTCACCATCGATCTTTGGCTCCTTCAAAGTCTGTCTTGCAACCAACAAGTACTTAACAAGCTCCTCGAACTTGCCAGCAGAATCAGCAATGTCAATGACAGCTTCGTAGTTGGATGGGTCATTAGCTCTGATGTAGGACTCAATAGACTCTGGGATTCTCAAACCGTTCAATTGAGCAGCACCCAACTGACTCCAGACTTCTGGAGTGTCAACCTTCTCGGCGTAGGCCTCACCTCTGTCCAATGACATGACATCATCGACAAGAACAGCAAGAGCCTTGGAGTGCAGCTCGTTCTTCGAGTAGATCTCGAGAGCCTCCTCGTAAAGCTGAGCTTCAACACAGATAGCAGCGATCTCTATTGGGTCGAAATCATCAAGCTTTTCAATGTAAGAGGCCACCTTGGTTGGCTCGACCTTGATAGCGGTGACCATCAGCAGACCCTGTAATGAAGGGTTCTCACTGAAAGGAGATGGTTCCAGAATGATCTTCTCCAAAAGTTCAACAAGTTCAGAGGTCAAGTCGTTATCCATGAAGGCTTTGACAGTTAAAGAGACTGGCTCAGGGTCATTGGCCTCTGGAACGGCAGTACCAACGACTTGGTCAATCAACTGTCTTCTGTGAACGTTAACTTCAGTCAACACCTTGTTCCACAATCCAAGGTCGGATCTTTGCAATAAGTATCTAGCCTGGTACTTGTACATAGCGTTTTCATTGGTGATTCTGATCAACTCGTCATCATTGTGGCCCTTCTCATAAGCAATATACGCCAAATAAGGGTCTCTCTTCTCGCAGTATTGACCAACCTCTAGAGTGTCGTAGTTCTCATTGTCTTTCAAGAACTTCTCAGGATTGTTGTTGGAGTCGATGTAGATCTTGGCCAGAGTGTTGAAGACTGCACGATCCTGGACACCAGAGTTCAGAGTGGCCTCCAAGAATGGAAGCAAAAGCTTCAAACGGTTTCTCTTCTCAACTTCGGCAGTCAATTCAGCGATTGGAACCTGACCAATGACGGACTGGATCAAATTCTGGATGACACGCTCATCACAGTCGACATCCAGCAAGGCGGCAACAACCTGTGGGGTCTTGGAGGGGTTCACCTGCTGGACGTAAACCTCGATGAACTTGAAGAACTGGTGCTTGTACAGGTACAAGATCAGATCATGAACAAAGTTGAAACGGTCACAAACAATGATCAATGGCAGCTGGTCTTGCAATTGAGCATCTTTCAAGAAGTTCTTCACCTTTTCTGGGTCGTAAACGTTATTGTCCTTCACAACACGCTCAATTTCCTTCACCTGACCCACCTTGGCAGCGGCTTGAATATACTTGAAGACGACGTCCTTGTCGTCCGTCAGATTGACAATAGAGGCCAAGTAGTAGTACAAGCCCTCGAAGCACTTGAATTCCTCAAAGAGCTTGATAAGAGCAGCGGAGCCAATCAAGTCTGAGTACTTGGTGGCAACCTGGATGACAATCTGCAAGTTCTGTGCAATATTCTTATCCAACAGCTCCCTCAGAGCAATCATGGACTGATCAACATTGAGCTTGCCAAAGTAGGAGACCAACCAGTCTGCTGGAATAGCTTGGGTATTGACAATGACCCTCTTGATATCCTTGATATCAGAGTAGTTCTCTAAAGCCCTTTGTGGTAATCCAGCTTTCTCTGATAAGTGGGCGATGGTGGATCTGTCATAGTGGTGGAACATGTCGTTACCCAAAATGGCATCTGCAACTTGCGGGGCATGCAACAGGTTGATCTCCAAGAGTCTAGTCTGCAAGTGGCCTTGGTTTGGAGAGTCATCCTTCAAAGCGTCGAGCAAGAAAGAGGTACCTTGCTGCACAAAGTTCTGTGAGAAGAAAATGTCAGCGATTTTCTCAACCTCGATCTGAGCGGCTGTGTTCGCAGAGTTCAACAAACTGATGGCGAACTCCGAAGCCTTATCTGGATTGCTTCTCAACAAGTTAGAGATGAGCACGATGAAATTCGGCTGGAAGTTAACCTTCTCAGAGTAAGGAATAATCTTATCAAACTGACCCAACTCTGCCAAAGAAGCAATGACCTTCCCATGAGTATTAGATCTCAGGTAGATGGCTAGAGCCAACTGCAAGTCAAATGGCTTGACAATATCACCCAGCTCCTCAGAAGAGGTAAGCTTGTCTTCTTTCAGCCACTTCTCAAAGAGTTGCTTTCTGTCTTGCTGCAAAACGGGTTTGGCCAACTCTATGGTCTCGAACTGGTTCAATTTTCCCTTGTCCAATAGGGTGGAAAAGTATTGCAAGATTGGAGAGATAGAGCCTGGAGCAGCTTGGATATTCTTGAGCTTCTGGATGGTTTGTGGAGTTCTCAATTGCTCAGAGGAAGCAGCAACCTTGGCAGCATTGGCATAATCGCCTTGTTGGAGCAAAGTGTCAAACTGCTGCAAGAATAAGTTTTCCGCACCCGGAAGACCGCCCCTAGAAGCCATGGACAGAGCTAAAGAGACGTTGCTCAGCTTGTTGAGGATGTATGGGACCAGCTTATCCTTTGCAATCTCGACGGCCAAGACCTGACCCGACTTGTTGATGGCCAAAATACCGTTATGGCTATCGTAAGACGAAGCAATAAACACTGGCGTGGCAGTGATTCTGTTCACAAACAAGTTGGAGCCACTCTCCAGGTCGTACAAATGGATGAAACCGTACTTGGTGAGCAAGTAGATGACACCATACTTCTTCGAGATTTGGACGGAGATCGGGAAGTCATTGGTAGCATCAGGTGGGAAAAAGATATCCACATTCTTCTTCTGGAATGGCGGGTTGTTTGAGTCGTGGTCGATCTCGATGATGTGCAGTTGTCCACCAGTAGCGGTTCTGTTACCACAGACAAACACCTGGGTTGGTGAGGCACCACCGTCCAATTGGAGAGAGCTGAAACCGGCAACATGGCCCTCAATGGCCTGTGAGACGTTTCTTCCCTTGGAGAAGAGCTGAATCTTACCAGCGATGCGGCCATTCTCCTGGGTGATTCCCACAACAGCAAACCAGTCGAGCTTTTCATTGACGACAAAGCCAATGATTTGGGCGTTGGCGAGATTGGCATGTCTATGGGTGAGCAACTGTGGGCCCGACGAGGCATTGCCATCAAAGACATTCCAGGTGTAGATAGAAGATGCAGTCACAAGACCCAGTTGCTCGTTGTTGAGCCACTTCCAGAAGATGACAGGCTCACTCATGTTGAACGATTTGAGCTTTTCCTTCGTGCCGAGGTTGAAGATCTGGATGGTGGTACCGTTCGCTCTAAGCGCAATGATGAACTCAGTTGGGTGCAAAATGGCGTTGTCCGCGCTCATGTTCTTTCTGGTGACGGAGTTGCCGTTGGCGAGGTCGACAATGGCCACCGTGTTGGCACCGTTGACAGTCTCGCGCACCGTCACATAGCGGTCTGATTCCAGTGTCGTAGAGCGGAACTCAAGCGACTGCTGGTTAATTCCCAGAGAAGTCAGGTCTGTGAGCTCCGTGAACTCGATGGGGATGTCGCTCATTATTATTGGTGTTTCGCTGGCTTTAACTGGCTGAATCGGCTCGCGTTATGATATGGCTGTGCTTTCAGTCGCAAATGAATGGGGAAAACGTGTTCTGTGGGAGATAAACCGTTTTCTTCCAGATGAATGCGGATATGGGCAGCAGCGAGTAGCAATTGAGCGAGGCGCCGTGTAAAGAGCTGTTAATTCGCAATCGCGTAGACGTTAGGGGGGAGGGGGTTTCAGGGCCGGTGATTTCGCACCACCGAGAAATTGTGCAGGGCCGCATTCGATCCAGTTGAGCTGCGGATGATTACATAAGCCAATGAGACCCGGGTAACTTTTGAGAGATGTAGATGTGTTAAAGGAGCTGGGCAAGATCGAACTCACCGTCGAGCTTCTCGATGACGCCGTCTTCGGTGACAATGCCATCAATCAGCTCATGTGGAGTAACATCAAAAGATGGGTTCCATACAGGGATCCCCGGAGCGGCAACACCGACCTTGCCGGTGATGGCGATACCGTCACTGTTGGTGACGACTTGATTAGTCGATAGATCCACCACACCTCCGCTCACGTTCTGCAATTCATGCACCGGTCTCTGTTCCACGACGATATCATCACCACGCTCCGTCTTCAAGTCAATTGTGGTCTTTGGTGCCACAACAAGGAACTTGATTCCGAACTGTCTGCAGATCAATGCGAGCTGATAGGTACCAATCTTGTTTGCAGTGTCACCATTCTTCACAATTCTATCAGCGCCAACGACGCATGCCTTGATTGGTGCCTTGTCCGCATCCTTTTGCAGTGATGAGATGAGATATGTCACCATCGAATCAGTAATCAGCGTTGATGGGATTTGTTCATACACCAGCTCATAAGCCGTGAGCCTTGCGCCCTGATTATACGGCCGAGTCTCTAATGGGTATGCTTGACTCATTTTGATAGATGGCTTGGACTTTTTCGCTTTGGGTGCACCAGAAGATGATGATTTCGCATGGTTCCAAAGCGATCTGATCACACCAAGAGCTGTACCATAACCTGACGTGGCCAAGGATCCAGTATTACAGATGGTGAGAATTCCAAAATCTCCTTCGAACCCCTCAGCTTCCAGGCTGTTCAGGATCCAGTCCTTTCCATTCTCACCAAGCTTAACATTGTTGGTGTAATCGTCATCGATTAAAGCACAGCCAAACTTAAGGATCTCCTGGAAAAGATCATCCACCGAAGCAGCAGCAGAGCCGGTTATGATCTCTGTGATCTCGGAAATGGCATTTCCCAAGTTAACAGCAGTTGGCCGGGATGTGACCAGGTACTCCAATCTCTTGATGAGCTGTGATTTGAAGTTGGCGATATCTCTCAAGTCGTAGAAACCTTGTGTAGTGAACTTTCCATTCAGGTAACAGCTTAGTTCAGTTACAACACTCAATGCACCGACGATGGCAATGGCAGGTGCGCCCCTCACCTGCATTTTTTTGATCACATCGAAGGCATCGGCAACGGTGTATATTGGAATATACTTGGTGGTATACGGAAGGAGAAGCTGATCCAGGGTGGAAAGTGTGAGAGCCTCCCTGTCAAACTGAATCGCCTGAAGTGTCGACATCTTTAGAACCCGTAAGAGCGGTTGTTGATCCGATTATGACACCAGGGAGACCGTGGTGATGGAATTTTTTTTTTGCACATGTGCTTCCGCAGATCTCGGAAGCCACCACTTTGCATGAATCTCTCTGATGAGCCCCACTCTTATGACAATACAGCGAACTATGACTGTTTAAAGCAGCAAACAGGCATACCTACGGTGTGATACCATAAAATCCTTCAAAAAACAAACATCAATTCACTTATGCAATGCCTTAAAAAACAGCCTTGGAAGCTTCAAGCGTGGCTTCTTCAGTATAACGTCGCCCTATCAAGATCAGCCCAACAGCCATACCATGCGACTCATCCGCAACGTAGATTCCATACCAATACTCCTTCGAGTCGTTTCTTGGAACGTACTCGGTGTCCTTTGGGTCCAGCTCCCATAGGTACCGCAGGGGAAAGTCACACAACTGGAGTCCAAAAGGTTCCACAAGGAAGTGTATGACCAATAGTGAGTCATGGATGGGTTTGGAGCGACGCCAACATAAGTTGGCCCAAGGATGTAGTCCAGTTTGCGTTCATTCATCAGTTGGAGATACTCCTGGCGTAAAACCTCTCTAATGTCACTGTAGTCCATCACCATAACCCAGCTTCGCCGTGACCCACTCTTAGGTATGTGTCGGTCAATGGGAACAGCGACTCACCGGAGGCCTTTATTTTCTCGTATGAGCTGGCATTATCATCAGCTGTAAAGAGTCCGTCGATCACCTCCATTGCTTCATACACTCTATGAGCGTTCCAGGTGATAACGTTAAACCCATCACCCTCAAGCTTAGAGACAGCTTCTTTCAAGGCAGGCACTTTTGGTGGATGTGGCTTGACTACACCATTGTCGAGATATACGGCAATGGTGGTCTTCTCTGGAACAGTTGGATCTTGCTTTCTCCATGGCAGGGGAATCAACTGTTGGTCCTTGTACCATGGGTTGGTTGACAGATAAGACTCCATGAAAAGCTTGAAATCCGTTGGATGGTCCCAAAAATGCATAAAACTCCGTCGGAGTAGAACCCATCTGAAGCATCATGCTGATTCTTTTTGTGCTTGGTTTCGAGGCCCATATGCCGCCAAAAGCAGCTAGGAATCAGACCGAAGCTGCAATCTGATATGTCGATAGGGAGACAACGGCAAACGGTCTCTGGATCCAACAACTTCGGCACCACCAGGGTCGCATTGAAATTACCTTCATCAAGGTCACCTGGGAGAAGGGGCTCCGGGGTAAAGAAGTTTCAAGGCATCGTCACAGGCGTTTCTATAGGCTTCGATCTTTGGGATCCATTGCTTGTAGGGGTCCGGGTCATCTTTCAAAGTTGATTTTGCGGTACGATCAAGGGGAGCGTCTTGTGGTCTGCAATCACCGGCCTATTGGTACTATATTGGTGGGGGTAATAATCATCATCCGTTCCCAGCAGCTATAGCTAGAAGGATTGTCGAACAATGAGAGAATGAGCCGCTGTTCAGATAAAGAGCTGTGCAGTGTGCAGCTACTGCATTTGGAAAGTCGCCTATGGGCCTCACGGAGCGGAAGTTTGGTTGAGTCTGCGCTTACACTCCCCCCACCGGCCGGGATTAGATGAAAAAGAACAGATAAGCTATCTTGGGTCACCGACATGAGGTCACACCAGCACACAGCCAACACATTTTGAGACCAGCAGTCCTGTGTCAATGTTGATGCTCATACACCCTAACTTAACTGCCAACCCCCAGCTTGTAGTATCACAGACTGTACCGTGCTGCTGCTTTTGCTGCTGCTCACCGACTTTCCCCATGCGGACTTCTCCTGGCTCTCCATCGCGGGCCGCCGCCGCCGCAAAAAAAAAACCCTGGTCTGGGCCCCTGCAAGACCGTTGGAGCCCGAGGAGCCACTGGGCGAAAATAAAAATTTTCATCGAGAGTCTCAACGGGATGCTCACTCGAGCCCTCACCCGAGCCCAGGACACTACTGCTTGCACGGACTAGCACAATGGCTGATATCACACACGCAACCATCAAGGACGGCTGGTTCCGCGAGATCAGCGACACGATGTGGCCCGGCCAGGCCATGACGCTGCGCGTGGAGAAGGTGCTCCACCACGAGAAGTCGCTGTACCAGGACGTGCTTGTGTTCAAGTCTACCGATTACGGCAACGTGCTCGTGCTGGACAACGCCATCCAGGCGACCGAGCGCGACGAGTTCTCGTACCAGGAGATGATCACCCACCTGGCGGTGAACTCGCACCCGGACCCAAAGCGCGTGCTCGTCATTGGTGGAGGTGATGGCGGTGTTCTCCGTGAGATCGTCAAGCACGATTCCGTGGAGGAAGCCTGGCTGTGTGACATTGACGAGGCTGTGATCCGCGTCTCCAAGCAGTACCTTCCGGAGATGGCCCTGTCGTACGCCCACCCAAAGGTCAAGACCCACATTGGAGATGGGTTCAAGTTCCTTGCCGATTACAAGAACTACTTCGACGTGATCATCACGGACTCCTCCGACCCAGAGGGCCCAGCTGCATCTCTGTTCCAGAAGTCCTATTTCGAGCTCTTGTCCGGAGCCTTGACCGACAAGGGTGTCATCACCACCCAGGCCGAGTCCATCTGGTTGCACATGCCAATCATCACCGAGCTCAAGAAGGCTTGCAAGGAGGTGTTCCCCGTCGTTGAGTATGCCTTCACCACCATCCCAACCTACCCATCTGGCCAGATCGGATTCATGGTGTGCTCCAAGGATGCCACTGCCAACGTGAAGAAGCCGTTGAGAGAGCTCTCAACCGAGAGGGAGGACGAGCTGTTCCGCTACTACAACAAGGAGGTGCACGCTGCCTCCTTTGTGCTCCCGAACTGGGCCAAGAACGCGTTGAAGTGATTGTCCACGGTGCTCTGGCTGGTCACTCTAGTCGCTGGATTGACCAGACATAAGTGATTAAACATCCGGCCATCCGGGTTTGTCTCTTTTCTTCCTCTCGTATAACTACCGTGTCGTAGCACTCCCTTCGGTCATTGTACCCATGATACCGGATCGTGAGATGTAGCCTTCCTTCCCGAGCCACGATCGATCGAGACAAACAGGAGGAATTTACAAAGATAAAGACAAAAAACAAAAAAAGGGGGTCCATGCGCCATGAATAATGGGTGGCAGTGTGGAATGTGTAGCGTTTAGCGCTGTCGCATCGTGCCATAGTGCCACAATTTCCGTTGTGATGTTTGTCATTTGATCTGGTGTTTTACAAATTGTCAGGGTGGCTTTTTGACTAATGCTTACTTATGCAGCTTCAGCTGCAGCGCTATATATAAAGCTCCGTGGTGGGCGCTCGTTTAGGCCATTGGATAATCCAACGCAAGAACACAACAGCCACACAAACCCAAAATGTCTTTCCTCGCCTCCACCGCCGCCAGAAGAACCCAGTACCAGCTCTCCAAGAAGCTCCCAGCAGGCGTCACCATCGAGCAGATCCAGGACATTGTCCAGCAGCTCGTCAAGCACACCCCAACCTCCTTCAACTCGCAAACCATTCGCGCCGTCATCCTCACCGGAGCTCTCCACGATACCGTGTGGCAGTCCGTTGCCGACGCCATCCCACAGGAGGGCGGCAAGAAGAGACCACAGTCCATCAAGGATGAGGCTTTCGGATCCGTCATCTTCTTCGATGACGGCGTCGCCCTCAAGGCCATCCAGGAGAAGTTCCCACCATACGCCGACTACTTCCCTATCTTCGCCGCCACCTCCAACGGTGCCGCCCAGATCAACACCTGGACCCTCCTCAGCGACCTCGGCCTCGGTGGCCACTTGCAGCACTACAACCCAATCGTCCAGACCGCCCTTGCTGGCAAAGTCCCAGAGTCCTGGAACGTTGTTGCCCAGTTGGCCTTCGGTGTGCCAGTCGGTGAGCCAGGTGAGAAGGCCTTTATTGAGAACGAGGTCAAGATCCTTGCCTAAATCGTCTCCTCCTCCTCTCTATAGAACCTCTAGAAGACATAGATTTATGATCAGCTATACAAATCCACGTTAAGAATGTAGTCATACAGGAAAACAACCGTCTGCACGTGCGAGTCAAAGACAAAGTTCTCGTTGATGGCATGGATGTTTTCACCTCCTCCAAATTGGCCAATGAAACGATAGACATGGTCTGTCAAAGGCCAGTATCTTCTCGCATCGGTGTATCCACCAACAATCATTGGCGCCACGGGCAAGTCCTCGCTCAGGGAAACCACATTCTGGAAAGTGTGCTTGACACTACCGGCAAGCACATCCCAGGTCGAGTCCAAAGTGGTTGAGATTGGGCTTGGATCCAAAGCTTGTACCCACGATACGTTCAAAAGCCCATTGTCACCTTCAACGAGCGTGGTGCCATTCTGTAACTCCACAGAAACTCCAAATTCATGGCCAATATTCACAGCATGGTGGATGACACGGTCAATGAGCTCCTGAGCTGTCAACTCGATGGAAATTCGATGGTTGATCCCCAATGAAGTCTTCTCGGGCAGCGCGTTCACTTTGACGCCCGAGTTGATAACGTCAACAGCTTGCGATGTTCTCTGTAGGTACTTGACAGGGCCAGCATTTGCCAAATCATCAGACAGCCGGGAGCGGACAGAGCTATCGTATTTGGCCCTGATGTACTTCTCCTTTGTCTTATCATCAAGTGTTGAGGACAGCTCGCCAACGACTCTCAATGTATCCAAAAGCGGATTATCCTCGGTCAATACAGGACTGAATGGATCCTGTTCTAAATCCACCACCAAGGCACTGATGATCCCAATTCCTGTGTGATCTGGTGGGACACTGGAATGACCACCGGGAGTTTCCAAGTCCACGTAGATGTCCAGGTACCCTTTCTCACTGACGCCCACACTGGCAACTTTGACATCCTCAAACTGGGCAACACCACCACCTTCATCCAACACTGCATAGACACTGCCCTCGCCGTATAGCCCTGCTAGGTGCTGGCTCAACGACTCGGCACCACCATACCGTCCGATAGCCTCCTCATCGTACCCCAGACTGATAATCAAGGTTCTCTTTGGCTGGAATCCATCCTTCAAAAGCTCTTCCCACGACTCAAACAGTGACACCACCAAGTTCTTCGTATCCCCAGCACCACGAGCCCACACTCTTTCACCGTCATAATGTGCCGAGTATGGTGGATATGTCCATTGGTCCTCTGTGGCCTTGTCCACGGGCACAACGTCCTGATGCGCCGTGAACACCAATGGGCCCAATGTTTCGTCTGAGCCTTTCCAAATCACGATATATCCCAGCTTGTTCACTAATTGAACATCCAGCTGGTGCACCAAAGGGTACGTGGCCTCGAAGTGTTCATGGAGCTTAAGGAAAGGTTCCCAACCGGTGAGATCCTCCTCCGGCTTACCGGTGAAGTCATAGACTTCAGTAGGGATCTGTAAAGCCTGCTGATATCTCAAGAGCGAGGCCTCACGGAAGCTTTCCGAACGGTAAAGCTCACTCGACCTGTTGCTATGAGGCGAATACACAGGCTGCTTCAGATAAGAAGACTCCGGGACCGCACTGGCCGATGGAGCGGGCCATAGCTTATACGCGAGAAGGATCAGGGCAATTATGGGGAAGGAGGCCAGCCTCCATTGCCTACCACTCTGCTTCTCCTTGGACTCACTCACAGCTCCATACATTGTCGGTGGTGAGTGGTCAGGGGGTTGTGGCTTCAACATTCAGCCCGTTTTAAACGATCACAGGGAGGTCAAGTGTAAAGCGCACGGAAATACATCCCCTTTGGGATCGTGAGACGGTATTGAGATCCAGACCAATATGGCGCTCGTTCGGTCGCAGCTGCTGGTCGAGCTGTCGGACGGCATACCGGCCAATGTTAAGAGGATGTCGCTGGTATGCTCAATGATCCAGGCCTATGGGTTGTTCTCCCACAGTGAACCCATCACAGCGAGGCCAGCTACCCGAGAGCAGTTGACGAAGTTCCACGATGAAGGATTTGTCAACGAGTTGCTTAAAGAACGGACATATGATGTCGATTATGAGGACGAGGACAAGAAGACACTCGAACATTATGGTCTGCTGTACGACTGTCCCCTGTTCCCCAGTTTGGCTCAATACGTACGGCATGTGGCTGGATCTTCCATAGCAGCAGCACAAAAACTCAACCAGGGCTCACAGCTGTCCATCAATTGGTTTGGTGGGCGCCACCATGCTAAGAAGGCACATGCATCAGGGTTCTGCTACGTAAACGACATAGTTTTGGCTATTCAAGAACTCAGGAAGAAGTTTGACAAGGTGATGTATGTTGACTTGGACTTGCATCATGGCGATGGGGTCGAGCATGCGTTCAAATTCAGCGATAAGGTGGTCACAATGAGTGTTCATAGACGTGAAATTGGATTCTTCCCGGGAACAGGTGCATTGGAAGACGAAGGTGTCGGGAAGGGTAAAGGATATACCTTCAATGCACCCATGAAACACGGGCTGGGTGATGGATCTCTGACAAAGGTGATAGCAAGTTGCATTCTCCCCGTAATAACCCAGTTTCATCCCGACTGCATTGTGATACAATGTGGTGCGGATGGCCTAGGCTCCGACGAACACATGGAGTGGAACCTCAGCATAAAGGGTATATCGAGTGCTATTGAGACTCTAGTTGGAACAGGGGCACCTACCTTACTACTTGGGGGAGGGGGATACAACCATGGACAAGTGGCTCGTTGCTGGACGTATATTACTGCGAGGGTGTTGAAGGTGGATACTCAGTTTGACCTTTTGCCTGACACACTGGTCACCGATGATGAATACGAGTTCTGGAATGACAGTGGTCGTAAAATGATTGATGAGAACACTGATGAGTGGATAGATACAATCTCGAAGCGATTCCATCGAAAATGGATGGATAAATAAATACAAGTAATGTCGATGGATCACGGTATTAGCTTATCGCCAAACTTGCTCCTCCAGTTTCCTTCCCATCTCTCCTCGCTCTTCTTCAATGCACCCGTCTTAATTCTATCATAGTTTTCCGGTTGCAAAAACAAGTAGATCATCGACTCCACAATCTGTCTGGCATCCAGCACCCTCATTCCATTGACATCATCCTCTACGAGCTCATGGAGTGCATCAAATTCCAAGGCAAGAACCGGAATACCACAGCCAAACATATCTACAACTTTCATGGGCAGATCAATCCCGCTGCTTGATGTGTGGAGTGAGATGCCCAAGTCAGCCAAGCCTAGAACCTTTGGGTATTCTTCAGCCGATAACCATGCGCATTGTACGTCACTTTTGGCAAAGTTGGCGTTCTTTACTTCATCAAGGAATTGCTGCTTCATAGGGCCCTTGCCCGTGACGATTACCTTGAGATTGGGCAGTTCAGACATTGCATCGTACTTTGTCAGTGCCTCCAATAATACGGCAAAGTCCTCATCTGGAGTGAATGACGTGGAGGAGACAATGATCTTCTCATTGGCATACCCCTTGAAGAGCTCAGCATGTTGGATAATCACTTTTCCCTTCTCCAAAGCTGAAAGGGGCTGGAATTGAGCAGCAGGTTTATCATAGAGAACTATGATCTTCTTCTTGGACACACCAAACTCATCAATGAGGAATTTCTTCATCTGTTGTGTCACTGTGAGATTGATATCTCCAAGTTTAGATAGCAATCTCTCATATAACCTGTTGGCTTTCACCAGTGGGTGTCCTGTGCCCAACTTCAGAGCCAGTATGCTGTATCCCAGATTATGCCAGTCGATGATGAGTTTCGCACCTGTCAGCCTGAACAGGGCAGAAAGGAACAAGATTGGAATACCTGGGGGATTCTGCACCATGATATACTTGGAACCTCTCAATTTCCATAGCAACTGCACTAGCTGAAGCAGCTGTAGCACGACTTTCCGAATAATGAAGAACAAGTAACTCCCTCCGGTGCTCACCACCGGTTTGATCTCATGTATTCTCACCAAGTCGTTATCCAATAGGTCCAAAGGGGGTTTCTCCTCTAGATATCCACACAGGTCAACATCGTAGCCCTTTGCAGCGAACGAGCGAGCATGGTAGCACATTCGAGGGGAGTGGCCTAGGTCTCCGAGGACACATATCACCACACGCGGGTGCACGGAAACGTTGCCATAAAAGGCTGGGACGACAAAGTAGAGCAATGGAAGGCACAAGTACAGCACGATAAGCCAGTATATCCACGTTGGATAGTCCAGCCAGCGGAAGAAGGCTTGCAATTGGTCCAACATGAGTGCTTGGTACTGGCCGGGGCAAGGCTTCTGGTGTTGAGGTTTCTTGGAATGTCTAAGGAAATCAAAAAGGCGCAGGCCATTTTCAAAACAACACAGGACACGTGAACTAACTACGCGCAGAAATGGTGAGTAACCTGAGGATCTAGAGGACTTCTGGTGATTTAAATGAGCTCGTTGTGCCCGAAAATCCAATCGAGGACGTTCAGACATGCCAAATGAGCTGGTTGGACCCGTACACCCTCTGTTTCTACTCTTGCCACTGGTCGCTAACGAGATGCAGTCTTCAGAGCTCACAGAGCAGCAAATTACCGAATTCAAGGAGGCATTTGCCCTGTTTGACAAAGACCAGGATGGTCACATCTCCGGCCAGGAGCTTTCCACCGTGATGCGCTCCCTTGGCTTCACGCCCTCAGAGTCTGAAGTTGCTGATATGATGAACGATATCGACGTCAACGGCGACCACAAGATCGAGTTCTCAGAATTCCTTGCGCTCATGTCGCGTCAGCTCAAGAGCAATGACTCCGAACAGGAGCTTTTAGAGGCATTTAAGGTATTTGACAAGAATGGTGACGGTGTCATCTCCGCTGCTGAGCTCAAGCACGTCCTTACAAGCATTGGCGAGAAGCTCGACGACAAGGAGGTGGACCAGATGCTCAATGAGATCTCCGACGGCTCTGGCCAGATTGACATCAAGCAGTTTGCAGCACTTTTGTCGAAGTAAATGGGCTCTACGAAATACACTTTTGGGTTTTTGACGCGGATGTAGTGGTGCTGTGCTATACATAGTCATCGTCTTCTGTGGAAACGGTCGTTCTCCTCAGGCACCGCGGCCTGTAGATAAGAGCTGAAAGGATTGTCTTCATCCGGATCCTGCACAGGCCTAGGTTCCACAGCCTTCAAAACAATGGGTTTCGGCTTCACCGGTGGAGGTGTCTTCTTCTTGGACCCGTTGGCCCCGGGCTTCGACAGGTCCGGTTTCGGTTTCAAAGGAGGCGGTGCTCTCTTTGGAGGGATCATTGGCGCACTATGCTGGTGCTCCGCAGGTTCTGACACAGCCAGCTGGGACACGTCAGGCACAGCCCCACGGAATGGCCGTGGGGGCGGAGCAAACTTGTTCATGACTGGAGGCGCAGCGACATGCAATTGCGGCACCGTTGTTGTAGGCCCTTCAAGCGAATATGCTGGTGGTGCAGCATCTAACTGATCATGAGGCTCCCTCTGCGGTATGAATGGCCTTGGAGGCGCAGGGAAACTGGAATTTACCGTAGTCGTGCTGCCAATATTAGAAGTTGCATGTGTCGATCTTGGCAGGGTCGGCACTGGATTGGCGTGCTTGACTGCTGCACTCTTCGGTGGTGCCCGAGGCACCACTTTTGAGTCCCTGTGCGATGGGGGAGGAGCAAACTTCACGTCCACCTTGTAGTCGTACCTGCCAGAGATACCTTTGACGATGGCCTCTTCCGACGTTCCTTCACTGCCGTCTTCCGCCTTAGGGCCAGAAATACGTTCAGCTGTGATGGATCCCCCAGTCACTGTAGTCCCATTACTAATACCACTGGTCGATGGATGATCGATAGTTCTGCGAGGAGGTAAAGGCAGAGAAGCCAGGTCAGGACTTGGAGAGGAACCAGTCAGTCCAACCGCCTGAGGTACGGCCTGTGAGTGTTGTGGACTTTTTGAAGGCAGCTCCAATGGATGTGGTCCCTGTTGTAGTCCCTGTTGTGGCACATTGGCCGGTGCCCTGTTATAGTCTCTCACTGGTGGTGGGGGTGGTTGTTGAGATGCTTGAAAACTTGGTTGAGCATCCACCACATCAGTAGGCTGAGAGACACCGTGGTAGTAGGAGGTACTACCTATAATCGGCACTGGTAGCTGGTGCTGCTGGGGATCAGTAACTGGCTGAGTCGCATTGAACTGATGTTGTTGCAAATTCTGGCTATCTGGGGGTAGGTATTGCGACTTTGTTTCCCCTAAAGTGTCTGAAAATGTCTGCTGGAAGTGAGGGTGAGATATTGGAGGTAATATCTGCTGAACTGGTGATTGAATCGGTTGAACAGATTGAGGCTGAGCAGGCTGACCTTGTTGGTAGTATTGGCTTTGAGCTGTTTGCTGAGCTGTTTGCTGAGCTGTTTGCTGAGCTGTTTGCTGAGCTGTTTGCTGAGGTGCTTGCTGGGCGGCGGGAGATTGAGGATTGATCATTCCGACAAGTCCAATCATCCCCTGTGAAAACTGTCGAGACTGCTCGGGCTGTATCGGCTGCTGAGCCTGGAGCTGACCTCCACTTTGGACTTGACCTTCTGGTTGGCTCTGCTGTGTAGTCATCATGTGCGACAACAACTGGCCGGACATATTCATCGCCTTTTGCTTATCAACGTTGAATGATGGAATATTCACTGTAGAACCATTCACCGTCACTTGCGACGCCGGCACGGCAATGGTCTGAGATTGTTGGACTTGTTGCGGCTGCTCCACTTGTTGCTGATACTGGACAGGCTGTACCTGCGGTTGTTGATGCTGCTGATGCTGGACAGGCTGCTGATGCTGATACTGCACCGATTGTTGTTGAGGCTGTTGAGGCTGTTGAGGCAGCTGATACTGCACAGGATGTTGCTGGTATTGCACAGGCTGAATCGGAGGCTGCTGATACTGCACCTGCTGCTGATACTGTACCTGCTGCTGAGGCTGTTGTTGATACGCCTCTTGCCCTCCTGGAGTTTGGGCCCAATTCTGTGGAGGCAGCGGCTGAAAAGGCAGCGGGGGCAGTGATACTTGGCTATACTGACCCTGTTGCTGCACCGACACTGTTGCTGGCTGTTGATAGTACCCGTTGTTCTGAGGCTGCTGGAAGTAGCCAGACTGGTTGCCATCCATCGCTGATGGAGTCAGCACACTTGGAATACTTGAATTGGAGCTAGCATAATATCCCTGGGGCTGACCTTGCGCCTGAGGGAGACCTGGCGAAGGGCTGCTGGTCACTTTTGCGCTGGTGTACTGCATTTGCCCAGGCTTCAACGGTGGTGGTGGGAAGTTCTGTACCGGTTTCAATTGCTCCAGGCTCCTCGTTGGTCCAATCACGGGTGCATCTTCTCCAGCTGTTGCACCAGACTTGCTGCTGTTGCTGCTTCCACTGTTGTTGTTTCCAGAGTTCTTCACAGCTTGGTAGCCTGCTTTAGAGACAACCTTAGTACCACGCCATGCATACTTGCCCGTGGTCAAAGCACCTTTCTTGATGGAGTCCTTGTTGTTTTCCCAGAAGTCACTCATCAATGGCAAACGCTAGTAGCTGATTCAAGAACACGGTGACAGAGAGATCTGCAATGAGTGAATTGAACCACTGGCAGATCGTGATTGGCGTTATCGGGTTGTGGGGGTTGTGGGAAGAGATCACAAATGTTCTAAAAGTGGGCGATCCAGAGTGGTAAACAAAGGGGAAAGAGCGGCTGACCACCACAACGCTCCACAGCCGACGCGGCATAAGAACCCCCAATGAGCATTCCACTCTCGGCGCTCAGGCTCTTCCACACACCCCAGCCCGTTGAACTCGACTGGCATGCAGAAGATACAATCCGAGACGTACAGCTTCTGGTGGTTGCGCTTCTCCTCAATGCTGATGAGGATCTGATCGTGTCGAGTGCCTTGAATGGACTGTCACCGCAAGACCTTCGTGATCTTACCGCAGTAGAGCTACAAAAGACGACCAAGCGAGTGCAGGGAGGAGAGTTTGAAGTTGTCACTATGACAATCGATTTCCCCAATGAGGTGTATAAAAGACAGAGCTACACTTTCCTATCGCGCGGGAGCAAGTCGTTGATCCTGGCGAGAAGCTCGACTAAGCTGGACCAGCTTATGATTCATTGGCTGGGTGAGTCTGGTATACAGATGAGTGCGGTCAAGTTTGAGTCAAAATTTCTCATGGAGTGTTTAACGATGATGGTGGACAACCTGCCCGATAAGACAAAGCTGGGAGACGTTGAGCTGGTGTTCCATACCGGATCTACTAAACTAGGGAGTATATCTGTGGAGTTAAGTAATAGAGACCTAATGGCGTTTCACAAGAGATCGTCCAATATGTTCGACACTGCGTTGGACCACTTGCAGAATGAGACGAGCATCCATTTCAAAGAACTCAAGGTGGCAAGGATACGATGCGAGTTCTTGATCATGGGTTTCGACGGGAGGGTGAAGTTCTTGAAGGGAATGCCCATGCTAGATAGCACTGAACTGATACGTTTCAGCGCATGGGATTTCATCTACAAAGTATTTGTGAATTTGTGAACTTGAAGACCCAGATGGTGCAATAATGACTGCTTTTTGTTGATGACCAGCATCATAGACTTGCCTCACTTCTTCTGCACCACGAAGTAATGTGACCCGAGAAACTGTTTGATTTCAGCGGGAGAAGGGAGTGCCGATTTTGGAGCACCTTGCACCATGGTCTCGATTGTCTTCTTTAACCTGAGTTTCTCCTCCTCTGGCAACGCAGTGATGTATGACCGACTCAACCAGTAATCATACACCAGATCCTTGGGGAAGTTATGCATCCTGTATTGGAATTGCGAGTCGGCGTGCTCAGCATCAAACCATTGTTGGTTCTCAAAAGCTTGGCGCCACTTGCCTGTTCTATACTGTGGGACATTACTGTCATGGCTGATTGCTTGAAGTGCGATGTCTTGCCAAATCTTTTGGGCCTCCTGGTCTTCACTAGCCACATCCAGCGCTGGCTCGTTTGAGTTCCCTTTTAGCGTGTCAAAGTTCCAGATCAATCCAAGCTTTCCGTGTGGCTTAAGGACCCGGTGGATCTCCTTCAACGACTTGTGGTCGCTGAACCAGTGGAACCCTTGTGCTACCACCACAGCAGTGACGGATTGGTCCTGAAGGGGGAGCTCATACGATGAACCCTTCCTGGAATCCAACTCTGGGAAGTTTCCCTGGAAGCTCTGCAGCATCCCCTTACTAGGCTCCACGATGATCAATGGGCCAGCGCCTTGAGTCACGAGCTCCTTGGTGAACTTTCCTGTTCCTGCTGCAAGCTCCAGCACTGGCCCATTAGCCTGTATGCCAAGAGACTTTATGAACCGTGACACGAATTGTGGGTCAAAACCCGGACGCACTTTGTCATACAAGGCATGGTTTGCGTTGAATGAGTTCAGCGAGGTGTTGTGCACTGCCTTGAGCACCCTTGAAGCCCGGATCATTCTTGTCGTCTGTCGTCGTCTGAGATGGTGTGTTGATACGGATCTTGAACCGATCTTGAACCGATCCTAAACCAGGGGGGCAGTTGAAAACGGACTTAACCCGTTCGGCTACCGCGAACGCTATTTCCCAGGGGAGACCGTCAGAGAGAGAGAGAGAGAGAGAGAGAGAGAGAGCAAAGGCCGCAATGCAAGGCCCGCATCTGACAGCTGTTCGTTCGGCTACAGACTGATGGGACACAGTGCATGGAGCAGAAGGAAAGATTCACCCGGCATCACCATCACAATCGCCCAGGATCCCACTTCCCACCGTCCAGGCGCGCCCTCTCTGCTTCTTCCCAACGGGCGCGGTTTTCGCGCGATTTCGCGGCAGAGCTTTAACCCCTCCCAGCCGACCAAAGTTTGTGCGGTGCGGGTTTCGCCTTCTTTTTCTGCTCTAATCTTTTGCTGCCCGTGCGCAGTTGCAGTGAAAACCGCGCAAAAATAACGGCCTGCATGATTTTGAGGCCGATGCTTCCCCATGGTCTCTGCTTAAAAGGCCGGTCTTGGGACCCTCGCGATATGGCCTTCCCATGCTCTAATCAAAGATGTCCGGAAACAAAGACGATGAATATCCATCAAACATTGAGGATGGCGAAAGCGTCTATCTTGGCCAGGCCTCTGCCGGAAGAGATGAGTCGCACGAGGCTCTCGATGAGCTCGTGCGCGAACTGACCAGAGACGCTGGCTCTCTAGGCCCACTGGAAGATGCCATTGACATTGAGCTAGTGCATACTCACCCCTTGGAAAACTCTACGACGAATCCAGGGGATAAATGGTCGTATCCAAAGGATGCAAGTGGACTTCGCATCGTGCAATTCACACCTGGCGATGCAGAAGATCCACGTAATTACAAAAAAAGTTTCAAATGGTTCATCACCTCTCTCCTCGGAGCCGTGTGTTTTACCGTTGCGTTTGCCTCTGCGGTCATCACAGGTGGAATGGAGGGTCCAATGGAGACGTTTGGCGTGTCCATGGAGGTATCCATCTTGGCAGTGACACTCATGGTTATTGGGTTTGGGTTGGGTCCACTTATCTTTGCTCCTTTGAGTGAGGAAGTGGGTAGAAAGCCCGTTTATGTCGCCACTTTGGGGCTCGCCGTGATCTTTGTCATTCCATGTGCTGTGGCCCCGAACATTGGAACTTTGCTTGCATGCAGATTTATCGATGGTTTGTTCTTCAGTGCTCCAATGTGCTTGATTGGTGGTAACTTGGCCGAGATGTGGAACACTGAGGAGAGAGGTGTTGCCATGTCTGTCTTTAGCGCTGCCCCATTCCTTGGACCGGCACTTGGCCCATTGATTGGTGGGTTTATCTACGACAATATCGGTTGGAGATGGCAGTATTGGGTTTTGCTGATCTTCTCTGGAGTGATATACATCGTTCTCGCTTTCGCCCTGCCTGAAACGCACCATCAGACCTTGCTGAAGAAACGCGCCAAGAAGCTCCGTGAGACAACCGGTGATGATTGTTACAAGGCCTTCAGCGAGTTAAAGAAGCGTTCTTTCAAGGAGATTGCAAACGGCACACTTCTCAGACCACTCATCTTGCTCACCGAGCCCATCGTGTACCTCATCACCCTTTACATGTCCGTGGTGTATGGTTTACTGTATATGTTCTTCTTTGCCTATCCAGTTGTCTTTGGCGAAGGAAAGGGATACTCAAACTCGATAACTGGGCTCATGTTCATTCCAGTGGCTCTCGGGGTCATTTTTGCCACTTCTGTTTCGCCGTTCTTCAACAATGACTACAACAGACGTGCGCAGAAGTACATTGACCGTGGAGAGATCCCACCTGCCGAGCTTCGTCTGATTCCAATGATGATTGGATGTTGGTTCATCCCAGTGGGTCTGTTCAGCTTTGGCTGGAGCTCCTACCCCCATCTGAGCTGGGCAGGACCGTGCATCTCTGGCTTTGCCTGTGGGTTTGGCTTCAACCAGCTGTACAACCCTGCAAACAACTACATCGTTGACTCCTACCAGCACTATGCCGCTTCCGGGCTTGCAGCAAAGACTTTTGTCAGATCGATGTGGGGTGCCGTTGTCCCCCTCTTCACAATCCAGATGTATCACCGCCTGGGAGACCAGTGGGCCAGTTCGTTGTTAGCATTTATCTCTCTGGCATGTTGCGCCATCCCATACGCATTCTACTTCTACGGAGCATCGATCAGATCCAGAAGTAAGTATGCATACTCACCAGAGATGGACACGAAGCATGACGAGGAGGCAAAGACCTCTTTAAGCGATTCTTAAGCGTGGAAACATCCTTCCAGACTATAGTCTCCAGAGGGCTTTGGATCGATTCGGGCGAGCACAACTGTTGCATAAGGGAGACTTTCCCCATATCTGCTATGGCCTCTAGCATCCATTCCTGGACTTGATCCAATGGCAGAGGCGTTAGACTAGAGTCCAAATGCTGCTAACTATGGGACCAGCCAATACTATTTAGCTTGGCATAAAACGCGATTAATGTTTGAATCAACCCGTAGCCTTGAAGCTTTGCAGCCACCTGGCCTTCCAGTCCAGTGGTCCTCAAAAAGCACCAGCCCACCGCACCATTACCCTACCGTTGTGGTATCTGCCACCTGCGCCGCGGACTGGGAGGTGGCGAGCTGCCAGTGCGACAACCTGTGAGCCCACGAGCCTACAATATCTCACCCACTATCCAGGTGTACCCCAGTCTGCACAGGTTGCTGCAAAGCACACTGCACAGGGCACACTCCCCCACCGCTCTTGGAATGCTATCCCGCATTGCCCCAGCAACATCACTCGGCGCGTATTGTGGGTCGCATCGTACGTGTTCCTGCAGCCGCGCACGTTCCCCAATCGGGAACAGAATATTGGCAAATATATGGGGAACACCCACCATTTCCAGTCAACAACGACGACGAGACTCATTCACTAGTGTTTGGCGTCAGTTTTATCCGTGGCCCCATCTGTTGAGAGGTCTTACGCACAAATTCACACCAGCCTGAAAGCGCCAACCAAGCCCCACCAGCAGCACCAACCCCAAAGCACCATGCGCCTCTTTGTCATGTTCTGCCTACTAGCACGTCTCACGCTCTGCGACGTCTCCATCTCGTTACCGCGTCCCGGCCAGTCGTACAAGGTATCCGGAGGCTTGGTCTCTATCCCACTTACATGGATTGAATCGAACGCAAACCCGCTCCTCACAGCAATCACGTCATACTCTTTCAAGCTGTGCACGGGCCCAAACACTGGGATCATCTCCGTCGGCAAGGTGACCGAGGTAGCCGCCTCACAGGTCGAAGGATACAGCTACGACTTTTCTGTTGACTCCAGCCAGGGCGCTGATGGATATTACTACGTCCAGATCTATGCTGTTACACAGAAGGGTTGGACAATCCACTACTCCAACAGATTCGAACTCTCAGGCATGACAGGATCTGTCCAGCCATCCGTCGGGGCTGTTACAACGCCTCCAGATGCACAGACCTCTCTTAGCGATGGAACAAATACGGGGATCCTATCCATAGATTCTCGTTCTTTTACAGTTGCCTATGCACTGCAGACAGGTAAGACCAGGTACGCTCCAATGCAGACGCAACCAGGGTCCAAGGTCACCAAGGCCGCATCAGCATGGTCGCGCAGATACCCAACGTCTGCCGTTAGTTACTACTCCACAAACCTGCAAAGCTTGGCCCAATTATCGACACTCACGCCTGGATGGGATTACACGCTCTCTTCGGGGGTAAACTGGGCATCGCCGGCTCCTCAGCCTACGGATAACGGTGGCTGGTACCCGGCCAGTGAACGCCTAACGAGAAAGGCGATTCTGAAAACTCCAAGCGTCCTGGCGGTTGCAACTACATGAACGATACATTCGGCTAAAAAACATCTCTTTTATATCCATTCTTTGATTATTTTCTTTCCTCATATGTAAGAGTGGGTTATCACTGTAGTGCCTTCATAATCACAAGCATGAAACCTGGAATCATGATGTTATCGTTCATGTCACTGTTGCCCTCGAGTAGCCCACTCAGTGTACATGTCAGGAGAAGTGCATAGTACGACTTATCGGCAAAGAACCAGCCAATCAGTTTGAAAAATGAACTGACACCAAAGGAAGATACAATGAATGTTAGTGTACCTTCCACAGTCTTGTCACTATGTGCCCAATTTATCTCCCCCCATTTGGAGCCCACAATAGAGGCTAAGGAGTCACCCACACCGAGCACAACGAGACCAACGACAGAGTTGTCAAAGAGCACTGGCAAGGTGATACCAATGAACAGATAGATGTAAGAAATGATGATGGGACCTTTCTCATCTCTCCAGTCGGCAAACTCGCGAAGATGCGAGTCCAAAAGCGTACCAAAGGGAGCCAGTTTTAGGTATCTGATCATCTCCACAATGAGGAACAACACGAGCGACCCAGATAGAGAAAGCTTCACAAAGTCTGGATCTATATGGAGTGGGTATGCAACGAGAATGAGAACCAAGAAATGCCAAATTTTGCGACGGAAGTTTGGCGAGAGGGCAATCTTGTAGTTGAAGATGGATGGAATCAACAACAACAGGGACAGTAGCCAAACGCTCAAGATCTCGACACGGGTATCGGAAGAGGTAATATACGTATATAACCAGTCGATGGCATTCTGACCAAGGACAGGCTCAAGTTGATACAACGCACTGGAGATGAAAACACTAGCCCATGCCGTCAGCACAACGACACTTCTCAATAGGTTGTTTGCCTTCCAGACCTGTGTGATACTATAAACGACGGCAGCGGCAGCACTGTATGAGATAAGCAGCTTCTGTAGCAAAATGACGTACAGCTCCTCCGAGTCGATAATGTAGAGATCTGTAATCAGGGTGCTGAAGAGCGTAACCTCAACCTTGTCCAACGATTTGAACTCGGAGATCTTCCCCAGGATGAAATTCACAGCCAGGTTCAACCCAGCCACTCTCACGTTGTCGATAGTGTTGGAATGTTGCGAGTTGGACCCGATGATAGAACTCTGGATGACCAACTTGGCAATCAAGGGGAGGTCCAACACGGACGAGGCAAAAGCGGCGTTGTAAAGCATCAAATCGCGATAAAACACGTAGGGAAGCATCACTGGTAGGAACACCAGATATATCAGATTCCAACTTGGAAGGTCCACGCTCGTGCCCTCCTGGGCCAGGATCCGGGACTTTGTCCGGAAGGCAATGGCCACACCAGCCAAAAGTGCCACTATTCCACATGCCGTGCTGATCAGCAGGTTGACATCCTCCGTTGATTGATACTGACCATCAAAGGCCACGTATGCCTGGTTCACGGCCAAGGACAAGATCGATAGTTGGATGAACTTGTCAACGGTGACGTTTCTCTTGAACTGGTCCGCCAGCCACATCAGCACCTTCTCCTGGAGGAAGGGCTCCACCACTGGCTTGGGCTTCTCCTGCGGCTCCTCCGCGGGAATCTCCGGTGTTTTGGTGGCCCTGTCACGCTTGCGCTCCTGTTGTGAGAGCACAGGCCCCCCAGAGCGAGTCCTAGCCATGCTGAGTGCTTAATGCCTTTATCGGTGACGTTGGTGCGAAAGCAGCAGAGGGAGGATCATCTGGACATTTCCCCGAACGCGCACGCGCAGGTGCTGGCGCGACGCATGGAACCTGGGCAACGGAGGAACGAGCGAGACAAGGGGACCCGGGTTCAGGCTCAGGCTCGGGCTCAGGGAGTTGTGTGAGGTGCGATGGAGCTCATAGATAAGCTGGAGTTCGTTCCTCTCTGCCAGGTAGGTTGTCCTGTTGAGCAATGGCGCTACATCAAAGGCTAACAGAGGGAACAGTTCACCAAACCACGGACACAGACCGTTGGTGTGCCGTTCACGGGTGCTAAAGCTCGATTCATACAGATCATAGACTCTCGTCACCGGCTGAGGTTCCCGCTGGTTAGGGGGATCATTCGGTCGTCTGCCAACGACATGGTGGTCCTCTTTGACCTCGAGCAGTCATCAACGCATCTGGGCCTGGGTTCCAGCCCGAACACCACAGTGATAGCTGATGTCTTCACATTTACGCAGCTGTTGCAGCGTCTCCGCTCTATCTATGACTGCGACTTCTTCGATGACCTCCAACAGCACCAACAGCTCTCATGTCTGATCATCGATGGTCTGTCAACGTTCCACTGGGACCTGGTCTCCCAGGGCACTTACACTGAAGAGTACACGTCCCTGATGTCGCTGCTATCGAAGATCATGCGTCAGTTTGGCTGTTCAATCGTCACTACGAGCTACGATAAGGGCTTTGACAGTGGGATCGTTGCACGAAAGATCACACCTAGTACAGGGAGGGATCCATATCTTTCATGGTCAGAGCTGCCAGATGTGCTGTTTAAGCACGCAGAGCATGTAATATATCTCCATACCATGGGAGATGGTGCCGTGGGTGAACATTGGAAGAGCGGTGATTCAAGGTCTGGGATCTTATTGGCTACGACAGACTAGCCTAGTAATGACATCGAAAAAAAAAGTTGGATGCACCCATGAAACACCTGATGCAAACTAAATACAGAGCCCGATCCATGTCTTCTCGCTCTCGCCCGCCACTCCTTCACATCGATGTCGTTATCCTAAGCCCAAGCCAGAACAGAACATCCAGGTCACGTGTATCGGTTTGCACCACAAGTCATCGGGCGCGACGCTATTTTTTCATCGCTGGCAACGTTGGGTCGATTGGCACCTTGGAGTGCAACACGGAAAGATGAGTGAACAGACAGAGCCAGTGGCTGTGGACAAGCCTGATGAGACAGTTCAAAAGGTTGAGGAAGTGGAGCTAGTGATCGAGAAGACGGAGGAAAAGCCTGTTGAGAAGACCGAGACCGAGCCTACCAAGACCGAGGCCGAGCCTACCAAGACCGAGACCGAGACCGAAACCAAGACCGAGGCCAAGACCGAGGCCGAGGTAACATCCGAGGAGGCTGAGATCAAAGAGTTTGCAACAGAAGATGTCCTCAAACAGGTTGAGTTCTACTTCAGTGACTCTAACTTGCCAAAGGACAAGTTCTTGTGGCGTACCGTGCAGTCTAACCAGGAAGGATGGGTGTCCATTGCAACGATCGCCTCGTTCAACAGAATGAAGAAGTTCAGACCTTTGAGCGCCGTTGTCGATGCCCTCAAGACCTCTGACTTCCTTGTTGTTTCCGAAAACGGCGAGCTCGTGAGACGCAAGAACGCTATCCTCCCACCAAAGGAGTCTGAGAACCAGTTGCGCTTCCAGAGATCTGTCTACGCTAAGGGATTTGGCGAGGAGACCGAAACTACACAGGATGACGTTGAGAAATGGTTTGCCCAGTACGGAAAGGTCAACGAGATCAGACTGAGACGTGATGAGAAGAAAGCTTTCAAGGGCAGTGTGTTTGCTGAATTCGCTGACTTGGAGGATGCTAAAAAGTTCACCGAGCTTGCACAGAAACCAGAATACAATGGTAAAGAGCTCGAAGTTGTGATGAGCAAACCAGCTTATGTGGAGATGAAGGCACAGAACGGTAACTTTGGCGGTGACAAAAACTTCAAGAGAAAGAGATTCAACGGGTTCAAGCCACACCAGAAGAGACAGAGAAGGGACTGATCTATTTGTATCGGATCTTTGTAAAAAAACAAGCTTGAATGAAAACTACTGCTGATGAGTGTGTATGCTCTCCTTGTAGAGGCGTCTGCTAGGGGAAATGGTATGCAAAAATAGCGTATAGGATTCTTATTAAAGTAGCTAAGGACGAAAGTAGAAAGCTAGCATCTGAAAGAGAGAAGGTGGGCTACTCAGAGAGAATCAGATGGATTGAGAAGTCTCGTTCTCTCTGCATCAGCTTTTGGGAGCTCGAGGTCAGTTTCGTTAGGCGAGGTTGACTGGTCATGCTCATCATCCTCAGAAAGCTCAGCACGAAGCTGTTCGTTATCTGGAATTGAGTACCCTAAAAGCTCAACTTCCTTGAGCATACAGCTGCGGATATTATCGCTGAAGGCAGAGACCTTCGAAGGTTGAAGCCCTTCAGTGCTGAATGGTTCGAGAACCTGGATGATGATCTCACCAGGCTCAAAAGTTTTCGTTACATGATTCACCAAAGATGAGGTGTTAGAAACCACAATTGGAATAACAGGGATACCGGCCTGCTGAGCAAGATGGAAAGCACCCTTCTTGAATGGCAGAAGCATCGGCTTCTGCGCATTGGACCTTGTCCCTTCAGGGAACAGGTACAGCCCACGTTTCTTGTCTTTAAGCTCCTTGAGTGCCTTATTCAGCGTTCTCACAGACTGCTCCCTGCTGGAACGATCGAGGAAGAAAGTTCCACTCAAGGTCATGAACCAGCCCAGGAACGGCAGCCATTTAAGAGATTTCTTCGAGGTAACAGTACAGCCCTTCGGGAAAATACGGCCAAGAATGAGGATGTCCAACGTCGACTGGTGGTTTCCGACGATCACCGCTGGTAAGTTTTCCAAGCGCTCGCCGTTGATTAGACGGATGCGGATACCCAAGGCATGGGAGAAACTCCAGTAAAAGACACGAGCAGTACTCCACTGGGCCAGGTGACGCTTGCCAACAAGAGAGAGCACTACGGAGCACAGAACACCGTAGATGGCACACCCTGACAGAACTGTCAAAGCGAGAGCGGTCTTGGCCCAGTATTTAATCGCCTTGAGTCCCATCGTTAGTGTTGGCGATGGGGATGAGTTTCCCAACTTCAGCCCGAAGTTCTTTGTTGGGCCAGAGCGCGAAATTGTCAGTTTCGCCTCTTTGGACATTTGGGCTCAGATCAAGCACCAAAACCCGCAAGCGCCCACTGTGCACGCTTGTTAGCCCCTTCAATTGGACAAGTGACACCCAATTGGCCCTCTGCTGATTGACAGAAACTGAAAGGACAACTTTTACCTGAACCGCCTCACTGGACCGTCCGCTAAGATGTCTCGCCACATTCCTGCGCCAGTGCCCATGAAGAAGCTGGCATTGGCCTCCGTAATGGGGAGAGACCCGACTGCTCCGTTGCCGAGATCATCCTCAGGGTTGGAGCTTCACAAGAGGGCGAAATTGTCTTCCTTGTCTTCCCGGACTCCAGACCCTACCAATATGACGTCTGTCGAGACCAAAGAGGACCCGCTCACCGCAGGCAGACTGCAGAAATACAGGCTAGATTACCCAGATGACTACGAAGAGTACCGCAAAGAGTCTTTGGACCCTCATTCACGCTGGTACTCACGCTCTAAGCCGAGAAAACTGGATCTATCACACGAGCTGCCGTACCAAACAGAGACGCATACAGATCAAGCGCGCTACATCTCCCATATTCTTGTGCACCTGTATATCGCCATCAAGTCATTGGATCTGGAAGGTTATGTCCGCATCTCCACCAAGGATCTCGCAGCTGTCAAAACCGATATCGAGCTGGCACTCGAGACAGATTTCTTCGGCGCGGATGTGTCATTTGACTTGGAGGACGAAGAGTACGGCGATGATGAGGATGATGAGGTCAAGTCCTCTGGAGTTATCGGTAAAGTTCTCCCTCGGTCTGCTTGTGTGATATCTGTCAATCACTGGACGAACGAGCTTAAAAGTTGTTTGAAGATGAAGTTTGATATCCCATTGTCACTGAGAGCCTCGCTGGCCAAGGTGTATTACTACTTATGCCTATCGCGTGGTCAGAGTATTCAACTTTCTGTGTTTGCTGGAATGTTCCTGCGTTTGACCACAAGATTCGAAGACCAACTTGCTCAGGGCAATCTGCTTCAATTGGACCATCAACAACTGCTCAACTTCCTTACGCAGTTTTATCCAGATCCAGATCCAACGTTTGATATCTATAACGCCCAGAATAATGAGTCGGACAAGCAGACACTGAACCTCTTGCTTAAGGTGGCGCTGCATGCTAGTAACTTCTATACTTTCGAAGCGATGAACGAGATTTTCGACTGGACATTGCAACGTTTTCATTTATCTACCATCTATTTGTCTCTACCAATACTTGCGAATGCTCTTCCTATACATTTCACCGAGAAAGGAACTGCTATGGACTATGTCAACTCAGTCTTCCATCTCTGGACGAACTTGGACAATGGTAAGGCGCGGCTCGATGCTAACATCTTTTACCTACTCAGCAGAATTTCATCAAAGTCTTACTCGCTATTGTCCAAAAATCAGATATCGGTGGAATCACTGCAGCAGTTTGGAATTCTCAACTCTGTTCAGCTTGATGTAGTGCTGAACAGGATTCAAAATAATTTGAGATCAGACTTCCGTGATCAGTCATATTCCAAGGTTGCTGTTCTCTTGATAACTTCAATCACACCAGCAAACTTTGACGAGTTCTTTGCCAGGCTCAAAACACTGCTGGACTCATTGGAAACATATGTCCACCCATCGAACATGGGCTCATGGTCATCTTGGATTGCAAAGTTCTGTCACAGATTTATCTCCGCCTACCATAAAAGAATTCTTGCAGAGACAAAGGATGATTGCGAATTACCCGAGGCGCTAAAGCTCACTGATCGAATGAATGCCAATATCGTTGATGCGTTCGGTGACTTGGTTCTTCTTGGCTCCCAATCAAAGAAGGATTCAATCTCCAACTATTACGTTTCTGCTATTGGATATCTCGCTGATTTCCCGTCCGCTTTGAAGACTCAATTCACCGATAAAATTCTGCTTGATATTTATGACGCTCTGACTGACCAGTTTGTGAACTCTTCGCATCGCATAATCGTGTCACTGAAGAAGTTTACTGAGGTGTCGCGGTTCATGGTATACAACCCTATCTATAGAAACCATATTGTGCAGCTTTTGATACTGATGGTGAACAAGATTGGAACTAACGACATAGATCTGAACCACAATGTTGTAAATACCTTTGTCACGTTGGTGTCAGTCATTCCGATCCAAGTTGTCGCCACAGAAGATGATTTCGTTTCCTTCGAATCAACAACGGCGAATTTCATCCAAGAGCATCTTCAGTTCATCAAGTTCAATCCGGGTGTGCCATTTAGACCTGACGAGAGAGACCTCGCGTCCGCATTTAAGGCTTCAACGCTGGCATTCCCAGATTTGATCAAGCTGTTCACAGATCGGCTCTTTCTTCTGCTCGAGGCAGATCTTACTGAAAAGTTCAACTTTAAGATTACACAATCTGTCCTCATCTTCACGGAGTCTCTGTCTGACAACCTCTTCGAGATCATGGCAGATACCATACACAATAGGTTGCTTCAAGGTGAATTTCAAAATACCAATGACAACGCACCGATCTTTGCCAACATCACTGCCGCGATGGTGAAGAGAGACAATGCTTTAGCTATTAAGTTCTTTAAGGACCTGGACATACTGATTCGTTTCGAGATTGAGCAGGGTGCAGGTTCAGTGCGAAACACCAATGCTGATAAGCCACTTGATGCCGACAAAAAACTTGAATTGTTCCTCATTGTCTTGAGTGAGGTGATAAGTGTTTCCAATGGTGAAGTGGTGGCATTCTATAAGCAGATCATAGAGTTGGTTACGTATCTTCATGCCAAAATCACCAACCCATCTTTGGCTCACACAATCTCTTACGTGATACACAAAACGCTGAAAAACCTGACCAATGTGAAGCTCAAGGAGAACAGGCTGTTACAGAAGCAGCCGACTTGCGAGAAATATGCTGAGTCATGGGGTGCTAACCAGTTCGATGATAAGAGATTCGAGAAAGAGAACCTCAACTTTCGGTGGTATGTGCCTACTATCAAGGAGATACATTGTGCGATTGAGATATTTGAATCTGTCGTGCTAACCACGCTGACTAAGATGGATGCGCTCATTGCCGCTGATGCAGAGACTGATCTGCTTCTCGTTGACGAACTCACCAAGAATTTGGCATCTCTTGGTAATTCTATGTCAGGCCTAAGTTTCCTCTTTGATCCAGACTTTAACAACAATGCAGAAGAACCCACATCCCTTTCTACCTCATTGACACAGAGGCTTCTCATTCTTCGCTCTTTAAGAGCCTCCAGGATTGATAGCAATGAACTGAACATTGATATAGAGCAGATAACCGGCCACGAGGACAATCCAGAAGTGCTACCAGATGCCGACATTCCTGACAGCAATGCTGATGCATTGGAAGACCTGGATATGAATAACGGAGCTGACAGCGGAATTACAGCCTCAGAAGATGACGCTGGGAATTCTGGAATGATGTCTCCCGCGGATGGGCGTGAAAGTGCATTCAATGCAGTTATGAACCCACACATATCTCTGAGACATGGAAAGGTCTACAGCTGCAATTACTTCTTCGGGTCCAGCGCTGCTGAGAAGAAAAGCTCCTTCGACTACAACCACATTCACTCTCTGAGATCTCTGATCGGACAAGGATTGCACAAGGTGTTCATATACCTGTCCGAGAGAAGTACTGGGAATGTTCATTTGTTTGAGGTGCTTTTAACGGTACTGAGGACGTACTTCTCTGACGTTGGAAAGGAGTCGTCGTTCGACTTGGACGACCAACTATTCATTGACTACTCATTCTTGAAAAAGGTCCAGTGCGTTGGTAATTACAAGAAGCCACTTACCCGAACTTCCTTAGGGGCGCGTGTGGAGAAGTATCATAGACAACGAGTGGTGTTGCACTCTACCAATAGACTACCATCAAAGCTTGACAGATTGTTGATGGGAGACGTGATGCAACTGGCTACATCTGCTTACGAGACCACGAGTTCTGCTGCATACGCTACTTTGATTCACACAATGAGAAAGATCATAGGCTCTTATGGAATCATTCTGAAGTCATTATTGACACAAGCAGATAAATTCATTGAAGATAACGATGCTAGACGTCTGGAGTCAACATTGAAAATGCTCTTGTTGACCAAGATCTCCAATAAGATAGCAGGGGACTACACCAATATGAAGGCTGTGGTTGCACTGTTCGATAAGTGTCTCAAGCATGAAAACCACAATGTGAGCAATGTGGCAAGAACCTTATTAATTTCAAGTTCTGGCTCAATCAAGGTACCCTCTGCTGTTGCATTGTTCAACGAGGCAGAGATTGATTCCGCGATTAGGCCACCGGACAAATGTATCGATTTGGAGATTTCAGCTGTGAGAACCGCTAAAGATAAGAAAAGATCCGAGTATATCGCTTTGCTAGAGGAATTGCAGGCGTTTACCTTAGGTCTCATAAAGGAGGACTCTCACTGGCAGCAAAAGTTCGGATATCTCAACCTCTTGACTAGCCTACAAGAGTACTATGAGCTTAAAACCAACCCAGAGGTGCTTAAGCTGCTGATAATAGAATCAAAAGGTCATCCAAGCCTCATTAGACATTGCTTGAAATGGTTCTCCAAGCTGGTGGACAAAGTTATGCACTTTGCAACATTTGGGTATAGCGTGGAAAAAAGCTTTGAACTGGGTTTCTTAAGGCCAGGGCTCTTAGAGGTTGACACATCCAACAATTTCACAGAAACTTTCGAGTCAGAGATGCAGAACTTCAATGACCCAAGCTTTTACTATGATGGAATGGTTCATACTGGCTGGCTCTTTTGGGGCGACAAGTTGACAGCATTGTCCCCTCAGAAATCGTTTGACTACATCGTGTTGAGCGACGAAGATAAGGCTCTCATGACGGAGTTTGGCGCAATTATAGATAAGGCATGGCTCTCGGATGTTTTGAAGTCCGTGACCGTGGATAATGAGAGCAAAGCAATGTTTCAAGTTTCTGATATCTCTCTGATCATTTCTGTGGTCCAATTGAGCGAACTTGGCTTCACCGTGATCAAGTATCAGGATATTCTTGAAATATTGGATGAAATTTGGGATAAAGATGACAAGGCTGCGGTCATACTCTCAGCAGAGGTCGTATGTGGACTGTTTGCCGCTACGAATCACACCAGAAAGGAGAATATCAAGCTGAGAGACTCATTTCTGGACGGATTTTTGGATCGAGCTTTAATATCTGATCTTACGCCAGATTCTTCTGGGGTGTGGAGCATTATCTGTTGGTGGCTCCCTGTGAGACTAGACTTCAGAAGGATACCTCTTTTCCACAAGAAGCTTTTAGAGCTCGACAGTATGATGGACACAACATCAGACCAGGCCTTTGTTCAATCATCGCGTCTACTGTTTGCTAGAAGCTACATCTCCAATATCGGATGGCAGTTCCAGGGCGCTGATGACGTGCTTCAGTCCTTCACTTTTGTGCATCCTTACAAAGCTGTGCGTTTCCAAATAGGTGGGTTATTGTCCGCCTTATCCTTTAGCGTCTTCAAAGAGTCATTTGCTGACGTCGGTGCCTTTTTGGAGAAGCAAAAGGAGGATCGTTTGGGGAGGCTCGCGTTCAAGCTACCAGACTCCTTTGATAAGAGAATTATTCAGTGGTTTACAGAGGCTGAGAGCAAGAGGGGTGAGTTGGATAACATGTCTGCACAGGAAGCGATCTATTCTGAATATTACTATATGGTATCTACCATACTCGCTTGGCTCGCAGGTTGCAAGATCTCACCTTTTGTGCATGAATTGGTGCCCTATGTAACGGATTATCTTTTTCCAATGTTGATGAATCTGGACAGTTACAGAGACTTATGCAAGCTAACCCAAGTGAACTTGGAGCCTGTATTCCAAGATTTTGCGAAGGGGATTGATTACAGACCGGAGGAACTCGGTGACTTGATTGATGTAAGCACACATCCTTATGACTCTCTGCACCAGCTGCACCAGCAGTTAGCATTCATTGAGTCATTTTTCTCGCGTCATCTACTAGTGTTGACACCTGAGCAAAAGCTTCGCTTGCTCTCTCGCGTCGATGAATTGCTATTCCATTCCTCAGTCGAGGTGAGAGCCAAAGCCGGGTCGGTTCTCACTGGTATTATCCACAATACGAAGGATCTGGAAATCGTAAACAGATTCATGGAGAAATACAAAAAGATTCTCTCTAAGCGTGTCAAGAAAGATATTGCCAACGAGAAGATAATCCAATTGCACGGTGCTGCTATTGGCGTTGGTGCCATGGTTTCAGCGTTCCCATACACTTCGCCGCCTCCGCCATGGATGCCCGACCAAATTGTTCTTCTCGCCAGGGCATCATCGTATCCTGGAGCCATTGGAAAGTCCGCCAAAGATTCTTTGAGCAACTTCAAGAAATTGCGTGCCGATACCTGGCATATCGACCGTGATTCCTTCACTGAGTCACAATTAGAAGACCTGGAGGGCGTCCTGTGGAGAAGTTACTTTGCCTAAGCACGGCTGGTATACATACCTACTTGATTTGATTACTTGTATTAGCACTTAGCATATTCTGTATTCAAGCACGGGCCTTTCTGCTTCTCTTGTCCATCCCGTTGAGCGCTCCCGAAATCGTAGCTGGTTCACTCAAAAGGGCACCCGTCACAGGGGCGAACTTGACGTTGAATTTCCTGTTCTGACGGTTGCCGTCACGTGAGTCTCTGCCGGCACGCGCTCCATCTCCGTTGTAGCCCTGTGGCTGATGAGCACCTGCAAGACGCTCGTTTTTGTCACTGAGGTTCTGTGCCTTGTCCGCGAGCGAAAGAGCTAGCTCTTGAAGTCTGGTGAGCTCAACACCTCTGGTGAAGATGATGGAGTTTGAAACCTGGTCCAAACCAGCTGCAATTTCTTCAGAGAAGATCATCTTTGACACAACAGCAGAGACCTTGGAGTCTGGGAGCTCAAAGAGCTGTGATAGCTTACGGAGAGAAAGCTTGGAGTAGAGAGATTTGAACTGGAAGAGGAATGTTCTGAGACCCTCAATTTGAATCTTCTCTTTGATCATGGCTCTGATCTGATCTGGTTCTGGGAACAAGTTCCAAATTTTGATGGACACCAGAAGTTCCACAGATTTCTTCCACTCACCCGCCTGGAGGGCCTTAGCGGCATGCATGATGAAATCTCTGGTACCTTCTGGTGGGCCCTGGAATGTCTGTTTCTCATGGAACTCAAGGAAGCGTCTGAATGATCTTGACTGGAGTCTCTTCTTTTCAACGCTGGATCCCAGCTGAGCATCATGAGGGATCTCAATGAGCAGCGAAGAAGTGAGGAACACGGACTCCATGAGCTCGAGGTTGATGTGCATGTGGAATGGCAGAACACGCTGCTTCTCCGCCACTGAAGTTTGGTTCGTGAACCTTTGCGTACTCTGGCCCAAGAGCTCTCTGTGACGAGGTGACATTGAGATCTCCTGCAGTGCCTGGTGAGCCTCGTAAATGAGTCCGTTTCTAAAAGCACAGAGTCCGAGTTGTGCGAGAGCTCTGTTGAAAAGGATCTGAATGACTGGATCTGAAGAGTGAATGGAAGATTGCAAGTGAGACATCAGGAACATGTCTCTGGCCTTGAAGTAGCGGTTATTGAAAGCGTAGTAATAGATATGGCAGAGCATCGCCTTCTTACGGTACACTGCATTCTGTTGCTTGTAAAGCACGGATGCCAGCGTATCCATCAGCTTGTCGGTGTAACCTTCAGCTGTGGAGTATGGGATGATCTGAGACTCAGAAGTTTGGGATGACCAACCAGCAGCCTCTGTGAGCTCTATGAGTTTGATCTTTTTGAAATAGATGTGATCAATTCGTCTAGAGACGATTCTCGCTAGCTGGTCACCTTGTGAAGCCACAATCTCGGAATAAAGCTGTGCTCTGAGAATGGCGGCATAGATGACCTGCTCGTCTTTCAAGCGGTCAATGTACTCTGTAGTGTGTGGATCAATGACCTGAAGAGAACGAATGAACTCATCGTCAAGACGCTCGACAAGAGAAACGACAGATCCAAGGATCTCACGCACGCCCTGTGCGTTTGGTTGCGGTGGGACCTCCACATCATCGAGTGCATCAGCGGTCTCAAGCACCTGGTAGGAGGTCTTGTTTTCCTCCAGTACCTGGAACAAAGTGGCAACGTCCTTAGCGGTACTGGTCCATTGGTCGAGCGGCATGTAGGACATGCTGCTGGCAGTGTCAAATCTCAATGGGATGAGCATCAACAACACGATGATGGTCTCATACGGAGACGTGGCCTGGCCAACAAGAGACTCAAGAGTCTTGATGTTCTCATGCACGTCGATGTTCTTCTTACCTCTGCTCTCCGCAACGGACTTATAGAGGGAGAACAAACCGGCATTCACCACGGTTCTCGTCTCTGGAACCGGTGTGGCTCTTGTTGAGGCTGGGGCGTCGTCGTCCTCGAACTGGTCAGGCTTTTCTCTGAAAGCCTCGACTAACGCCCGCTTCTCCTTCACAGCCTTTTTGACTCTCTGTCTGACAGCATTAAGCGCCTTGGCAACAGCAGCGTTGAGCTTCTTCTTGTCTTCGCCAGAGGCAACGGCAATGGAATCATCTAACCCTGCAAGGGCACGAATATACACGGCTGGGACGCCGTAGTTTTGTTGTTCGGCACGCACAACCAGCTTTGCAAGTCTTTCGAACTCGCTGAGCACAAGGACCCAGTCGCTCACCACCTGTCCATTCTCAATGGCGGCGATAGAGTTCTTCAACTCATCCATGAGCTTGTCCTTGGCACTTCTAACGATTTTACGGTCGTCATCACTGCTCTCATCATCCGAGTCCGGCACTGTAGACTTCTTGAGGAAGTACGCTGGTCCACGGGAGTAGCCGCCATCATCACTGTCGCTCTCACTTTCATCATCGTTTCCAAAGACAGAGTCGTCGCTGTCATCATCCTGTTCTGGCTCTGGGGCTTCGTCTTCGGACGAAACGAGTTCCTCATCGGAGGAAGTGAGAAGATCCTCTTCGGAACTGGAGTACTCGGAGTCAGACTCGCCACCTTGGAAGAAACGGCTGGCCATTTTGCTGTGAAGTTGATCCGTCCGTTGGAGGTTTTCCAACGTTTTTTTTCCACGACCGGAAAATTTTTGGGGGCGCGGGTAATTGTGAGAATGGTTTCCGCAATTGGTGTCTGACTCGGTGTAAGTCTCAGCACGATCAGGTCTACAGCGGGCTGGCTGGAGTCTGGTCTCTATAGGTTTGTAGCGACGCGTATCCTGATCGTAGGAGTGTCTCAGTGACCAAGTCGTACACAATAGCCCAGGTTTAATGGCTTTTCTGGTGCACCTCTCCATCTCATCTCCTGTGCCCCCTACTGAAAAAATGTCGTTGTTAGTGCATGTATAGAAACTACACACAGGCAAAAAGAACACTAACGATATGTTGAAGCGTCCAAAGGTGTCACAGCTCTGCGAGCTCTGTCACTGTCGTAAGGCGGTGGTGAAAAGACCAAAGAACTTGCAAAAAGTGTGCAAACTATGCTTCTACAACGTCTTTGAAACCGAGATACACAACACTATCATGGTTAACAACCTGTTCTACCCGGGTGAACGGGTCGCTGTTGGGGCTTCAGGTGGTAAAGACTCCACTGTGTTAGCATATGTGCTGAAACTTCTAAACGAAAGATACAAGTATGGCATAAATATCGTCCTCTTGAGCATAGATGAAGGTATCATTGGTTATCGTGACGACTCACTTGCCACTGTGAAGAGAAATCAGCAACAGTACAATTTGCCCTTGGAGATTGTATCGTACAAGGAGTTGTATAACTGGACCATGGACGAAATCGTGAGCTGTGCTGGAATACGAAACAGTTGTACCTACTGTGGAGTGTTTCGTCGTCAGGCGTTGGATCGTGGAGCTGCCAAACTTGGAATAAACCATGTTATCACGGGGCATAATGCTGACGATATGGCGGAAACAGTCTTGATGAACCTGCTACGTGGTGATGTGGCCCGCTTGGAGAAGTCCACTGCTATCATGACATCGAGTTCGGGATCGCCGGTGAAGCGAAGTAAGCCGTTCAAGTATTCTTACCAGAAGGAAATTGTTCTGTATGCACACTACAAGAAGCTTGACTACTTCTCCACTGAATGCTCATATGCCCCGGAAGCATTCAGAGGTACAGCGAGAGAGCTGATGAAAAACCTTGAGTCAATAAGGCCAAGCTGCATCATCGATATCATCCATTCTGGCGAGAGCTTGGTCTTGAAGGAGAAGAAGAAGAGAGTACAGTTCAGGAAATCCCCAGAGAAGGAGACCCTCAGAGAGGTCGAGGTACGTCCTGATGGCTCGCTCTCACTACAGAGAGACGGAAATAGATGTGCCAAATGTGGCTACCTGTCTTCCAATGAAGTATGCAAGGCCTGCATGCTCTTGGCCGGGCTCGAAAAGAATAGGGCCAAGATTAGGCTGGAGCATGATACTAGTACAGTGGGTGCTGCGAAAGTGGTGAGGGAACTGGAGAGTTTGTCCTTTTGAATAATGAAATGATTAGCATCAGAGAGCCTTTAGCCACGAGCCAATGTCCTTAATCATCTTTTCAGTTACTTGATGAGCAGCTGGGTACAGTAAACCTTGAATGTGCTGGTCGGGTAGTAACGATTCGCCAAGAGGAGCGCCATTCTGGTGGAAGAAATGGATAGAGTACAGCACCGGGACCGCCGTGTCCTGCTGGCCAAAGAGTGCCAGAGTCTTGACTGTGTACTCGTTCAAGACTTTCTTATCGTCGTTCGAAACGATGTTGAAGAGTGTCTCCGGGATAAGATGTTGGATCTTTGGTGCCACTTCGCTGTATGGCTTTTCGTACAACTCGCTAGTATTGAAGGGATACAGTCTGTTTAGCAGCATGGAGGTCAAATCGAAGCTTCCAACAATCGGCAAGGCAGCATCCCAAACTCCTGGATACTTGGCAGCCGATCTCACAGCAAGATGACCGCCCATGGACACACCCGAGATCACCCTGGTGACTTTCCCACGAAGTGGAATGAGACAAGGAAGGTAGTCGGAGATGAGCTTGGCCTCCTCCACACCAGCAGAGATGATGGATATCATGTCAACGCTGTGATGGTCGTTCCCCGACCCTTCAGTCCAGTGTTGGTTTCTCTTCGCATCTATAGTACGTTTCCCATGGTTTGGCTGATCCCAGTGCACGATCAACAGGTTCTTAGCACTAGTGTAGGAGGCGAGGATTTTGTCCGCCAGTGGAGTAGAAGCGGCCGCAGAGGATTGCCGACGGCCATGGGCAAGAAACAGAAGAATTGTGCCAGCAGATGCCGATGCTGACGCACTGCTATCCCCATGGATAAAGACCTCGAGGCCAGCAACCAGGACGGTCTGTCTCGGTGACTTTGGAGCAATGGCGAAGCTGATGGACATGGAGAGCAGATGGTTTCAATGGTATGGGTGAGATTCTTTGGCAGGCGTAAAGCGTAATAGATCCGAGTGTCAGCCGTCCGAATGTTTCCCCCCTATTACTGGCTCAATGGGGACTCAGTGGGCTGGGTTGTAGTTTTGACAATTCAATGTATCAGGCAACTTCGTGATCTGCGCTTGCAGACTCCACATGAAAGCCATCGCAGAAGAAGCCACAAATCAAAACTCCACCAACGCCACAGACGGAGAAAGCCACAGAGCATGCGCTCGTTCATCAAGCACCGTCGAGGCTCCTCTGGTGGCCTCGAGGAGCTGCTGTCGGAGCGTGAGTCTTCCGCACAGCCATCGCCACAGCGCACTGCAACGTCGCCCAGGGGCTCCAAACTGCAGAGACTGTTCCAACGAGGGAAGCCCCCAGCGATGCTCCTCCCGGGCTCCCCAGACCTGTCACCACCGCCAGTGATCGTTGGAACGAGGACTCACGAGTGGGGATCCAAGGGCACACCACAGAGGATATCCTTTCAGAACGACGCTGACGATGCCGCGCCCGACGCCATGGTCCTTCAGTCTCCCGTGCTGTTGCAATCACCGGTGAGGCTGACAATGACAGATGAGCTGAGTGAAGCCTGTGAAATGATACAGGGACTGTTTGTTAGTCCCGGTGAGGAAAGAAGTGATCATGGAGTACCAGATGGGGTTGAGAACGACACACTAACGCTTCCCGTCAACACAGTCCTCGAGATCCCGGATATCTCGCCTCGCAAATCGAACAAAAAGAAGAAGAACCTTCACCGCAGGGCTCAAATAATCAGCAAATCTCTTGCCTCGCCCATTGACCTGGACAGCGACTCTTCGGAATTCTCCTTCGATGATACAGGGCCAGGAAGAAACAACTCCATGAGGTACTACAAAGACCCATCGGAGATTCAGCAAGAAGTTAGGGAGCAGGGATTCTACGTCAATGACTTCATGGATGAGGATTTCGACGAAGATATGAACTACTTTGATGAGGATGACGACGAATACAACGATGATGAGGAGATGTTTAACAGAAGATATTTCGGAGACGATGGCTTTGTGCCAAAGAGAATGTACCAGAACGATGACAGTCGTCTGAATGAGGCGGGAACGAAGACCCAAGCTGAGGAAAATATTGATGATGAGCCAAACCACGCTGATGCAGAACAAGGTGATGAGAAAGACAGTACACAGACACGCTTGGGCAAAACTGATGATGAAGATAACAATGATGGGAACGCCAGCCATGAAGAAAGGTTCAATGGGGTGGATTATAATGGTGTTCCTGACGAATTAGGCGGTCAAATAGAATATGCTCATGGAGCTCACACACCAAACGAGAATGATTCATACGATGACCCTCATCAAGGACCAGAGGATCAGATCTATCATGATCAACGAGAACACTACGAAAAAGATGAGGAAAGCAGTGAAGAGTATCAAACACATAGCGAGGCGTTCCAATCATCTGAAAATGTATTGACACATACTCGGTCTATCAAGTATCACCAACTGCCGGATTCTCTTGACCAGGAGTTCTCCATCAATCGGTACTCGTGGATCTCAGATGAAGACTCTCCCAGGGCGAACAGATCTTATGACTCATTGCTGGATGAGACCAACAACGTTCCTGACGATTATGACTACGACAAGCCTCGAGCTACTCAAAATACATCCAGATTGCACTCTTCTTTGAAGAGAGTCAACGTGCTAACATCAGATGCACAGAACACTACATTCGACACGGGTGAGAAAACGGTGACTTTATTCCATCGTGACTTTGCATACTTGACACCGAACAACTCGTTCATTGGACCGGAGCCAGGGTTCAAGCGGGAAGCTGAACTTTCCCCGATATCTGAGGGTATTTCTGATAGCGATGCGACTAGCTGACAAGGCAATAAATAAACGGACATTGATGACTACAAACATCTAACACTATGCAACCTTTGTTCAATTATTGGCGGCGGTCCAGGACTGGAAGTCATAGTCCTCGTGATGGAAGCGATCAGGTTGATCTGTGATCCCAACCCGTTTTTCACTGCTGGCTGTCAGTTGTCTTCCCAGGTTTAACTCTCTAGCGTGAACCCTTTTAACACTCTCTTGCAGCTGGCGTATCACGCCTAGCTTGTCATCATCGCTCGTTTGCTCCTTAATTAGCTGGTCCCTACATTGGATCAACAGTGTTCTCTGTCTCTTCAATGAATCCATCACCTCCTGTGTCTTTGCCATACTGTCATCACACAGCTCCATGACAGATTTTCGCTTAGAGGTATAACGCCTCAGAGCCTTTGGTGCGATGTCGGTAGTATTATCCTCCTGGCCTGACACGTTGTCAAAGGAGAAGGCTGAGAGTGCTGACGAGGTGCATGAATGTCTGAGTGGATCCGTTATTGTGATTTCTTCCAGGCTATCATCCGCAGTCTCGTCCTCAATTTCAATGGTCTCGCGGAATTCACCAGAATCCAGCTCTTCAAAGACGCTTTTCGCCGTCGTTTGGCCCTTTAGAGGGATAGTTGGCAGTGGTCTAGCTGAACTGGTGGCGTTTTGGTTATTCTCACTCGAGCGTGAGTAAGCAGTTCCTTCAGTCATCGTTGACATTTGGGAAAATGGCTCGGATACTCCAGACTCATAACTTGACTGACTCAGCATTGGAGATTTACCGATACCACCAATGGCTTGCGATACCATTCGTACATGGTCATCTTGCTGTGTATAGTGGGTGTAGATATTGTGCTTTTCATGATAGCAAACAATATCAGGCTGTGGTTTCCGATTGATCGGAGATATTGTGGTATACTGCTGCGCTGTTTCTTGTTCAGCATGATGTGGTTGCCCAAGCACATTACTTGAAGGCACATCGTATATATCCGATTGCCTTGCGATGCTTCGGTCCATTCTCTCAATTTGGGTCTTTGTCAATGTCAGATCACCAGCAGATGTTATGATGAGGTCACGCAGGCTCAACAACTGCGCAGAGTCATTAGTGGCAATGGAATCAATCGAAAGGATGGATCCAGTGTCATCAATGTCCACCCATTCGTCATTAAGAATTGGCTTGCACAGCGGCTGTGGTGCTTGAGGAAGCATGCGAGCTACTGGTGTGAACTGTGGAACAGGGGGAAGTTGTCTTGGCTCAGGGATCTTCGATACCACTTGTGGCTGGCCATCAATGTCTCTGGCCCTAGAATATGCTCTCTGTTGTAGGATCAGTGACTTCTTTTCCGTTCTTGGAACCACTGGAATATTGTGTGCAATCCTCTGTGGAGCACTCCCAACGTTCTCTACCATCGAATGCAGTCTGCGTTGAGGCATGTCCTGGTTTCCAGCCATCGCTGGTGCCTGAGGAATGTCTTGTGGTATAGTGGAATCGTCCATCGTCACATCAACAACAGAACGACTTCTCTGGTGTCTATGCACTGCCCTCGCTCTTGACAAATCTGCAAATCTCCCCAATGGGCTTGCATCGTTGCTTCTTGCTGCATTGCTCTCTTCGCCGTCAGAAAATATCCCAAGGCCCTCTGTTGTTCTCTGTGGCTTCGACACCTTCGGCACTGGGATCGGTGGAACTTCCAATCGTGTGCTTTCACGTGGGGGAAACGAGAATCTTCTGTTCAGATCGTTGTTTAGTCTCTTGGCTGTCTCACTTGGGTTTGCAATCTCCTCTTCGTTATCCAAGCTGAGAGACAGTGGCCTCGTCTTGAACGGTTCGTTCAAGTCTGGAATCTTGATTTTCTCCACTGGTACATCCATTCTAAGCCCTTTCTCTAGATTACCAGAAGAGATGAATGACAGTTCCAGTGGCTCGTAGCCCATGCCGTTGTAGATCAACGAAGATGGACGCTTCTTGCGTCTGTTCTTGGGCGATAAAGTTGGTGGGAGCTGTGCCTCGACAGGTATGGCAATCGCCATCTTGTTGAGCTCTGAGTTGGGCCTGATGAAGAGCCTTGAGCGTTGCGGCGACGTCGACACGAGTTCACGCAACGAGAGTGAGACGTCGTTATGGTCTCTCATTGACTGTCTACCTCTTGGTGGCTCGATCACGGCATGCGATTCTGTGTTGAAGATCATCTTGCTATCGAAGGTTGCAACCTCCCTTGAGCCTCCTTTGGACAAGAATGGGTCATCGTCATCATCAGCGGATAATTCATCCTCTGTATCACTCTCGGCAGGAAGACTGAATCGAACTTGTGAAGTTGACCCTGTCAGCCGCCTCTTGCTTGGTGATCCCTCCTTCACCATAGACGACTGAAGCACCTCGCCCCCGGCGGCGACGTACATGTGGGCTTGGATGTCCGCAGCGATGGATGTGGGGCGTCTCTTATGTGTATGGTACGACATGACCAGCTTCTTGTGGAATGCTGGCTGCAATGCTGGATTGACCGGGGACCACTTTAAGCGCAGAAAATGCCCCCAAGCTGATGAGGCCTGCTAGCTATCTGAGTCCAAGGCAGGTTTTCTGACCTTCGCTCAGAACAGTTCGCCTGTCTAAAATTGAAGGTTTACTCGTTTTGTTTACTTTTGCCCCGTTTGGGACGGGAACTGAAATGGCCTCTGGCATTTAAGCGAGGGGTGCAGTGTGCGGGCATTCTCGATGATTTAACTTTGACAACGGAGCATCAGTAGTTTCACGTTATCGTATCACAGTATATCTCTTAGTCTATTATCTATCGACTAGTCACTATCAGACTATCTAATGGACTCCTGAGCCCTTCATGATTCATCCAAGATTCTGGGGACCATACTCTCGAACTAACGGTGGTATCCGGGCAATCACAAGTTCTTTCTTCTCTTGAGCGAAGAGCGTAAACCAGCTAGTTATAGTCAAAGCAAGCAAGACTCAAGCTACCCAGATCACTACAAACAGTCCCCGTAATAGATAACAACTGTATAATTTATCACAACACAACGTTCTTCGCCAGCTTGTTCTTGTAAGTGGCGATAGGACCATCCCATCTCGTCGCCGTCTTATTTTCAACAACAAAGATGTCCTTAGCAATCTTGTCCAAAAGACGGAAGTCATGCGACACCACCACAACACCACCGTTGAATTCGTTGATGGCAACGGCAAGCGAGTCGATAGTTGGGATATCAAGACCGTTAGTAGGCTCATCGAGCAACAAGATGTTTGGAGCCTCAAGGGCAAGAAGAGCAAACACAACACGCGAACGTTGCCCCTCGGAAAGGGTAGCCATCTGTGCGGTTTGGCCCTCTCCGGTAAGACCGAAACGGCCGAGCTGGCCTCTCCAATACTGCAAGTCCTGGGAGATGTGGGAGAACTTGTCACGGACAAACTCCAATGGGGTCTTGGTCAAGTCAAGCTGGTCGGCAGAGTGCTGCGAGTAGACACCAACCTTGATGTGTGTGTGACGGGAAACACGTCCGTTCTGGGACTGGAGCTCACCAGTCATGATCTTCAAAAGAGTTGACTTACCCACACCGTTTGGTCCAACGAGGGCAATTCTGGAGTCCATATCCACACCGAAACTGAGGTTCTCGTAGAGTCTGTTCTCAACAGTGCCATCGTAGGCAAAGGAAATGTCGTCGAAAGAAAGAACTGGAGGTGGGAGCTTTTCAACCTCAGGGAACTTGAAAGAGAACACTCTGTCTGGAACAACCTTCTCAATCAAACCATCAGCCTCCATCTTGTCAAGAATTTTCTGTCTCGACTTTGCCTGACGCACCAAGTTGGCATAAGTACCAGCACTGGCAATGAACTTCTTAATATGCACAATCTCATCCTGCTGCTTCTGGTAAGACTTCATCTGGTTAGTCTCCTGTTCAGCTCTGGTCTTCTCATAAGAGTCGTAGTTACCACCGTATTGCATGAGCTGCTTGAGTCTCATGTCAATCATGTTGGAACAAACACCGTTGAGGAAATCTTGGGAATGCGAAACGAGGACCAAAATACGGTCGAATCTCTTGAGGTACTCTTCCAACCACACACAAGCCTCCAAATCCAAATGGGCAGTTGGGTCATCAAGCAACAAAAGAGTTGGCTTGACGAAAAGGGCCTTGGCCAAAGCAACACGCATCTTCCAACCACCGGACATGTCCTTGGTCTTCTTCAAGATGGTCTTCTTGTTGAAACCCAAACCTGTAAGGATAATGGCAGCTCTAGATTCGAAAGTCTGAGGGTCCATGGAGTCGATCTTCTCGTACAAACCATCCAAGACAGGAGACTCCGGGCCATCCTCCTCGATAATCTTCTCGACCAAATCCTCAAGTCTCTTCAGCTCGTGCTCAGCCTCACGCACAACGTACTCCAAAGCGGTGAACTCAGATGGCTCGGCTGGTTCATTGAGCAAGTAGACATCGATGTTTTCCGGAATTGGGTACTCTCTAGCGGCAAGGGCGTTCAAGAAAGTGGACTTACCACATCCATTCTCACCAAGAAGACCATAACGACGGCCATAATTGAGTTCCAAAGTAGAGTCCTGGATAAGCACCTTACCGTGGAAAAGCAAGGAGAGCGACGAGATCTTGATATCTCTGGAAGTGACAAGAGAGTCCAAGACACCGGTGGTGACTCTGTCAGAAATACCATCCTTATCCTGCTGCAGCTTCAACTTCTGGAGTTCTTCAGCGGCGACATCCTCGGTGTTCTTGCTGGCCTTGGATTTTCCTTTCTCGGCCTTCTTAGCGTCTCTCTTAGCTTTCGATGCAGAAACGGCCATTTTGATTCAGTGGCTTTTGTACAGAAGCTCTGTGATAGGAGTAGCGAACGTTTTAAAGATTTTTCCACTCGATGCGCACCGCAGGGCCCAGAAAAAAAAATTCTGTGTTGCGTCAACCGGCTGTGCACCGGGTAACGGTGCTGCGCTGCTATGATGTAATCCCGAGCTGGAGTTGCAGAGATCATACCCTCGAGCTATGAATGACGTCTCAGCGAATGTCTACAGAAGTTGTGACTATTTGTTGTTTTGGTCTGATACTCACTGGTTCTTGGGATATCCAGACCATCTATGGTTCTCGTTTTCAAATCAGGTCATCCAAAAAGGCCTCATCGCCTTTCAAATGCCCCGGAGTGAAACTTGCGGGCCTAGCCGTTTCGACGGGTTTCCTCACTGGTAAATGAAGATGGTCACCCAGTTTCTCCTTTTGATTTGTACCTGATGAATGACTCTGAGATTCAGGTTGAGTATCATCGAATCGTAGTTTCAAAAGCTCATCCTTAGACATCTGGTCAATTTTCTTCTTCCTGGTACCGAGGTCAATCCCTTTCATGCTAAGCTTCTTGAAGTCAATCTGCTTGATGAGTTCTTCATCATCATTGTCCAGTCCCTCTACGTATAGTTCCTCTTTGTACCTCCAATCATTACCCTGGAGCTTTTTCTTTCTTGGTATCACGTTCCCATCCTCATCTAGTTTCTCGATAAAGTTCCCCTCATCATCCAGCACTTCTTCCGATTCGCTCGACTCGTGTGATTCTTCGCCTTCTGGCTTGACTCGTACCACTTTGGAGTAGTCCTTCTTGTGGTGTCGTTTGAGCCTAGACTTGTCCTGAAACTTTTTACGGTTCTCCTTTTTAATATTGTACTCCATTGCGAGCGGTGGATGTGTAGCCACAAATGACGGATGTAGGACGATGTAAGCGTTAAATTCAACGATGAGCCGCTCAGGTCAGTAGGACCAGATGTTGTTGTACCAGCCGTAGTGCTTAGCGAGAAGCAAGACGTGATAGCATTCAGTACCATGTTTTACGCATAATACTACCATGCACGGGTAATATACAGTACACTTTACCCGATGAGTCGAACAAGCACAAAGCCAGCAGGCCATGCTTCAGAACAACGTCTCCACGCAAACATCAAACACCGCCTATCTGTTCTCGCGCCCAGCTCACCCCTATCTATCAGCAGTTCCCAAAGCACATCCGTCCACAGCTGCTTAATCGAGTGCTGGAACGTCGGAGCACATTACATTCTCAATACATACACATACACATCCTTTGAGCTGCACATGGCGAACAAGCAGGGCTCTTTCGACGCTTCGTACGTGAACAACAATAGGCAGCCACGGCTGCATACAGAGCAGCAGCTGCCAAATGGTCAGAAGCCTGACTTTGGTAATGGGCCTCAAAGCTCTAAGAATCCCAATGGCAAAGGTCCCGGTGCACACAATCAGGGGAAAGGAAACAATCTGCTGAAAGGCGGAAACTCTAAGGATGGCCAGAACAAACTGACGGATGGTCAGAAGAGTCAACAGAAGAATTTACAGGAGAAGAAGAAGCAGCAGAAGCCGCAAAAGCAAACACCTCCGTTAGCAACAGATCCCCAGAAGAAGCAGCAGAAAACTCCACAGAAGAAGCAGCAGCAGCAGCAGCAGCAGCAGAAGCAGAAACAGAAGCAGAAGCAGAAGTCTCCACTGGCTTCCCCACGTGCTGTACAAGCTGTGAGCGCCACGCCAACGCCAGATTACTCGTACGGCACAGCACCAGTCCAGACGACTCCAAACCAGGCGACTCCAAAGAAACCACTGGGCCAAGTGGGTGGGTCCACATTCATGAACTCACCAGACCCAAGTCTGTGGGCTAAGCCTAGCTTTTTGTGATTGCATCCAGCTTTCTTCCTACGTTTTCCGCACGATATGGGAACTGGGATCCTGCAGTTTCAAAGCACTTGATGATATAACGAATTGTATTTTGTTGGGGGGCTTTTTTTTGGCGAAGACCCTGCCTGGTTGTTGGCGTTTTCAGTTCCTGTAGCTTGATTTCCTCATAGGTCTCTAACGTAATGGGTTTCACAATGGTATCCATCAGGGTTCTTGTCGAGGTACTGCTGATGGTAATCTTCCGCATCATAGAAGTTTGTGATTGGCTCTATCTTTGTCGTGATAGGAGCGTTCCACTTGACCTGATACTCCTCCGTCACCTCTTTCACAAGATCAAGATCCTCATCAGAGTGTGTGAAGATTGCCGAACGGTACTGCGTACCTTTATTTCTTCCCTGTTGGTTAACCGTAGTTGGATCGTGAATTCTATAAAAGAAGGAGATGAGCTCTCTTAGCGAAGCCTTTGATGGATCATACGAGATCTGGAGAACTTCAGCAACTGATGTTGTTAGTAGACTAGTTTGCGAGGTGACCAGCTAGTGTCAGGGTATTGTACTTACACTCCGTGTCTCCCTCGCACACCCTCTTGTAAGATGGGTCTTTAACGTTTCCGTTGGCAAATCCCACTTTTGCGTCAACGAGGCCCTTATTATCATAGTACTTCTTGTAGAGATGTTCTACTCCCCAGAAGCATCTAAATGCCTGTTAGTCAAAGGTCACGGTCAAACATATCAGGAACTCACCCAGCAGCTACTGTGATAATCTTGTCAACGCCAGGCGTGAATTCAATCGTTGGGGAGACTGTACCGGTCATTCTTGGTCTGATCGCTCAATGGGGAGGAGGGTTTTTTAGTGCTTTGTTTGCATATTGTAGTTTATTTAAAGAGATGAGCGCCACAGATGAACGGGCAGGGTTGACGCGATAGTGCGTGCGCTACCCAGGAATAGTAACCTCTCGCTCTACCGAGCGCACCGTTGGCCTAGGCGACATGCCAGAATTTAAAGGTCATACAATTCACGGCAAGCCCATAGTTCGATAGCCTAACCTCACCAGCCAACTACAAAGGCACATGTGTCATGCGCTTTCTACATATGAAATCTTGGTTCTCTGCACTTTTGAAACGACCTGCGATGGTTTGATTAGTACCGAGTGGCTGAAGAGCCCGTCAGGCTTCTAACAGCTTCCATGTCCAACTCCTCATAGATTTCTCACGTAGTGGTTCTCGCAGTGGTATCCGTTAGGATTCTTGTCCAAGTACTCCTGGTGGTAGTCCTCTGCATCATAGAAGTTTTTGATTGGCTCGATCTTTGTCACGATAGGAGCCTTCCACTTTGTTTGGTATTCCTCCGTCACCGTCTTCACAGCATCGAGGTCCTCATCAGAGTGTGTAAAAATTGCCGAACGGTACTGTGTGCCTACATCATTGCCCTGCTGATCACGAGTCGTTGGGTCGTGGATTCTATAGAAGAATGAGATCAGCTCGCTCAATGGTAGCTTGGATGGATCATAAGAAAGCTGGAGAACCTCTGCGACTGGTGGAGTTAGTAAGCAAGTCTCCGAAGCACCTGGCAAGAATATCATACTTACACTCGGTATTCCCCTCACATACCCTCTTATATGTCGGGTTCTCAATGTGGCCATTGGCAAATCCCACTTTTGCGTCAATGAGCCCCTTGGTGGCGTAGTTCTTTCTGTAGATTTGCTCTACTCCCCAGAAGCATCTAATTGCTTGTCAGTCAAAGGTCCGCATGCGAGCAGATGAGGTACTCACCCGGCCGCAACTGTAATCAGCTTGTTGACCCCAGGCGTGAATGCAATCGTTGGAGAGACTGTGCCGGTCATTGCTGCTGAGGTTGTTGAAAGATGATCCCAAGTGCTGATTCTCGAGCAGTGATCTGCACAATGTGTCTGGAAATTTGACGCCACAGGAAAAGGCCCAGGGGGCTTGCCCGAATCTCGCACTGCGTTGCTGCCCCGGAATTCAGTGATCCCCAGAGCTTCGGTTACCTGATCTTCTAGATTCGCCATTCTGGTGAAATTGGCTAGGGGGGTGGTGCTCGTGGCAGCCGCAGTGAATTCATCCTTCTACTGACCTGTTTGATATTTCGGGAATGGCTTGGATAGTGTCTTTTACCACTCGACAGCTCATCTACGTCAACCAGCCAGGCCAATGACCGCATACCCGAAGTACTCCGCCGAGGAGTACATCTCCAAAGTGGGTAACACCCCCTTGATCAAGCACGAGTCGCTATCTCAGGAGATCGGCCGAAACATCTACTTCAAGCTGGAATCAGCCAACCCGGGCTTGTCCATCAAGGATAGAGCAACATCGTACCTGTTCCGTGACGCGCTTCTCGCAGGCCTGCCGCCTGGAGGGACTCTATGTGAAGGTACTGCTGGGAACACGGGCATCTCCTTGGCCTTGTTGGCTCGATCTTTCGACCCACCTTATAAAGTTCGCCTTTTTGTGCCTGACGTGCTCATCCAGGACAAGATCGACCTGCTGGAATCTTTGGGCTGCACGGTGATAAAGTGTCGGTCTGATGTGGGTGCTGACCATCCAGAGTTCTTCAATACGTTGGGGATCAAATATGCCGAGGAGCATGAGGGTCATCATTTCGTGAATCAAATGAGTAACACATCGAATAGACGAGCTCATTTTGAGACAACTGGACCTGAGATTTGGCGGCAATTGGATGGGAAAGTTGATGGTTTCATTGCCTCAGCTGGTACAGGTGGAACTCTCTCCGGTGTTAGCTCTTTCCTGAAAACGAAGAATCCACGAGTGGTATGCTGGGCAGCCGATAGATATGGCTCGGGATTGACCAACTTCATCACCACTGGTGGACAATCGTGGGAATCCGATGGTGAGTCGTTCGTGGAGGGGATAGGGAAGAAGTTCCTCACAGACCAGATGCTAGATACACTAGATTACATCGAGCACGGTGTTACCATTGATGACACGGAGACCATTATAACGATCTATAGACTCTTCCATGAGCAAGGGATCTGGGTGGGACCTAGTGCTGGACTCAACATTGCTGCTGCAAAACAGCTTGCAGTAACGTTGCCTCTGGGCTCGAGCGTGGTTACAACTGCTGCTGATCTTCCATGGAACTACGCGTCAAAGCTGTTCAACGAAGATTGGCTCAAGGAGAAAGGTCACTGGGATTCCATCCCAGATGATTTGAAAAAGTATGCTAGTAGCGTGCAATAGAATGGACAATATAGTTCACTCAAATCGATGTTACCATAGTTGATAGATTTCATCCCATGATTCGGCGTGGTGATGATCTTCTGCCCTCCCACCAACCACTAAACCAACCCTCCCCCACTGATACGCGATACCTCATGTGCACAAGACTCGGGGTTTGATTTTTGTCCACGGTTCGAGCCACATGTCCCAGTAGTCAAGCACGTGACTTTGCACCATCGCCCTATGAGCACGCAACCGTGGCTCAGGGGGTCTTGAATAGTGGCTGCAATCTGCTAAATTTTTGTGACACATCCGGTTTGACACATTCAGGTGACTCAGACGGTCTAATGGGTATCGCACTTGTGAGAGAAAGCGAGTGGTGCTCCCAGCTATTAGCATGGGACAGACTTGATGGTTATCTTGGTCTGTGATGTCCCAGGACAAAACCTAGACAGAGTCAAATGGACACAGCCTTGCAAGCAGAGCTGTTTTTGATGGGCTTCATGGCGTACTGGATCTCTCTGGCTTGGACACTTGGCCGATCAGATTGGTATGTTTACTGGCAGTCCAGAGAGACTGATGTTGAGCTACGATTTGTATCGCGTTCCCTTATCTCTGATTCTCGTGTTTGACTCTGCCTGGCGCGTGTGAGTTGGCCAATGAAAAGCCTTCGGAGTTCTGTGACGTGTCTCTGTCATTAGGTTATAAAAGGGGAGGGGGAATTCACCCCCAGCCTGCTGTTTTGAGCACTCGATACACTAACTGGGTTCTTAGCCGCTGATCTGAATACAGCCAATATGTTTTCCACAGTTCACAAGAGAAGAGTTTGTGGGACGTGTTGGAAACACCTCCCTTATCAAGCACGAGTCACTCTCGAAGCAACTCAAGCGTAACATCTACTTCAAGGCCGAGTATGAGAACCCTGGGCAGTCCATTAAGGACCGTGCTGTTCTCAATCTTCTTCAAGATGTTGTAAAGAGTGGAAGAATTCACCCTGGAGGAACGTTGGTCGAAAGCACTGGAGGGAATAGCGGTGTTTCACTTGCCTTGATGGCAAAGTTGTACTCTCCACCGTTCAAAGTGGTTCTCTTTGTCCCTGACACGTTGATCCAGGATAAGGTTGACCTCATGGAAAGCTTGGGCTGTACTGTGAACAAGTGTCCCGCGACGGCTGCGCCTACAGATAGAGACTGCTTCACGAACGCGGCGAAGATCTATGCAGAGAAGACTCCCGGGTGCGTGTTCGTGGACCAGATGAACAACTTGAATAATAGACGGGCGCATTATGAGGGCACGGCGCCTGAGATTTGGAATACACTTGAAGGGAACGTTGACGGGTTCGTTGCCGCTGTAGGCACAGGTGGGACCTTTATGGGTATTGCATCTTTCTTCAAGGATAAGTCTTATGGCAAGACGCAGTGTTGGGTCTCAGACAAGGCCGGATCTGGATTATGTACTTTTGTCAACACAGCTGGTGCAAGTTGGGAGTGCAATCCCGCATCTTCGTTCGTTGATGGCATTGGCAAACACAACTTGACTGGGCAGATGCACGATTTGCTAAATATCGTGGATGGGTCTACCACCATCACTGATACAGAGTCTATCAAGATGATATACCAGCTCATCAAGGAGCAGGACTGCTGGTTGGGCGCCTCTGGTGGTCTCAATCTTTGTGCAGCGAAGCAGTTAGCTTTGACCTTGCCAGAAGGGTCAAACGTGGTTACTACAGCGGCAGATGGAGCTGACAAGTACGAGTCGAAGTTGTTTTCAAAGAAATGGTTGCAGGCCAACGGTCATTGGGACGCATTGGAGGGAATGCATGAGTTTGCTTCCTACGACATCTGCCACCTTGCGAAGGTTGCTTTATGACTGTGTACCTATAAGTCCGCACTCTATAGCCGATGACAATGCGGAGTGACAACAGGCAACACCGCTAACTTTGTACCCATGCTTTATTTATGCTCAAGATAACCTCTGTAGTCAATCTCGGTGGCCGCAGCTTGCTCTGCAGGAGGTTGTTTCTTTTCCGTCGTGTTACCCTGCCCTTGGTTTTGAGCGTAATTTTGAAAACGGACCCTGTGACCCCCCTGCCTGGGTCCTCAGGAATATTCCAGCTCGGGTCCGCCAAGGTTTATCCGCACGGGCGTACATCCCAGTACGGCCACCTGTCAGAAAAATTTTCGTGCGATATAAAGGCCATCGCCTGCCCCCCGAGCTGATCAGGAAAAAAAATTCTTCTCCTTGTCGCTCACACCGGAAATCACTTTGCATTCCCTTCTGAGTATTACATATAGCCATGGGTAAGGAAAAGAACCACGTTAACGTCGTTGTCATCGGACACGTCGACTCCGGTAAGTCTACCACCACTGGTCACTTGATCTACAAGTGTGGTGGTATTGACAAGAGAACTATCGA
>PPNZ03000066.1:0-54513 GCA_003708355.3 Williopsis maclurae
CGAGGTTCACATGTGTGTCGCTTTGTGGCATCATGGAAGAAAGAAAGTGGGAGGGATCTGGCTCTTAATAGTAGCGTCTTTGTGTTCCTGCAGGCCTGGGAGTGACACAAAACCCCACTTGCCACAAAGCCAAGGGTTTTTGTGCCATGCCAGCTACGAAGTTGAGGGATCCATTAGTGAGGCGGGGCACATGGTCACTGCAGGCTACAGTTCATGGACACTCGCCTTCTCTGATGCCCCCAGAAAGACATCTTACAAGCAATAGACGTTCAATATTTTATTTCGTCCGTACTCTTTTCGTCTTCTACTAAATAGCTTAACATCAGATCAGCCAATCGCAACAATCAGCCCAGTGACACATGAAACCATCGTAGACGCGCAATGACTTAAGTTTTAATACTGCATTAACTAAACCACCTGCTGTTAGTTCAGAGTCAAAGTGCTAAGGAACAGTGTATCTCGTTGGAAAGGGTTGCAACTTCCTTTAATTGGCAGTCACAGATGTCAGACTCATAACAATTATCCTATAACGAACAGCAACTCGGTTTACGGTTACACAAGAACAGCCTGCCTTTGGCCGCAAGCCCTGCGAACTTCCAGGTTTCTTAAAGAAGACATCTGACTTGGCTGGCCCATCATTGTGAGGACTATTCGACTCTAAGGGTAGACAACACTGTCATGAAAACACAGATGCAATTCACTACATGCGGAAAAGATCTGAGATTCCAAGAGGGCTGCCTAGAAGGGCGTGCATTATCCCCTGTCACGCAACGGTTTCGGCTCTTGGCTCTTGGCAGCGTCACCACACAGAGATGTCACGCCGTTGGTGTTATCCTCGGTATCTGCATACCAGTTGTTCTCCTTGCATGGCTACTGCTGGTTGTTGCTGAATTTCTTATCCCCCCCCTGAACACCCTGTCTCCCTCAATAGAACATGAGATTGCTGCTTCTGATGGCCTCTGTGGCCTGTATGGCTTCTGCTGCTGTTATCCAGCGCTTCATCGGCTTTGAGCCCAGTGACCGGCGCGTCTGGTGATTGTGGAGACCGAGTTTGACGCATCCGTGCTCATTACGACATTGACGCTGTGTGTCACTCCAACATCCCGATGATGGTGATCATGTGTGCGGTGTTGTTCCAGGAAGGCGAGCAGGTAACGGGTGCCAAAGTGTGAGAGTTTCACAGCTACGGATATCTTCCATTGCCGATGAAGGAGGTCATGATCGTGTATTACCTCGTCTTAGCACTGCTGTTCACCGCATTGGCTGTCCTGCTTGTGACATTCAGGGGCAAGAGACGTGAATACATCGGTTTTATCTTGGATGACCTTATGGGCCTGCTCCTCGTGAAAGGAACCCAGCTGTGTTGTATGGTCAACGTTCTGCTAACCGCTAATTATTCTATCGGATGCTTGGGTTTGCTGAAATATTTCAATGAAATTAGCGCTACTCAAGTGTGGTGTTTTACTACAAGCTCAGTTCTGGTATATTTGGTGTTTCCAAGGAGGAGCGCCTCTTTCCAAGCGGTGTCTCATCATTAAGAGTGTCAACGGTTCCATTCTGTCTTTGGCTCCTCTGCTTACTAGGCTTGGAATGCCACTCTTGGACTACATCATTAAAGCTGCTTATTTGGCCCTGTCGTTTGTCTGGATGCCAATGGTGTACCAGATGTACAAGAACACAGAAAGCACCTATGCCGAGATCGTTGACCCGGTCTTTGCCAGGAATTATCTTCTTTCAAGGCGCTGTGTAATCTGGATCCCGATTTCCATGTCCATCCTTTCTTCCTTAGGCACGGGTGTCGTCACTTTGGCCTTATTGTATCAAGTAGCCAATAGCCTGGGCAGTAATTTTGAGCAGAACTTTACTTCGATGATGGAGATTACTTTGAGCAGAACTTTACTTCGATAATGGATGTTACATTGAACCAGAACTTTTGGTTTGTTCTCCTCAAGCATTTGGGAGAGTTCACCATGCTCGTCGTGCAATGGTCATTCTTGTGGATCTGGAGACCCCACTTGCTAGACAGAACGGTCTTCGAGAATCTCCACGGTAATGAGCTTGCCGAGGGCAGTGGTGAGGTGAAGTTGTAGGTGCTAGAACGGGCTACTACTCCATACGATCAACGTAGGGTTTTCCCAGTACAAAGAATAACGGAACTCTGGGCTCTCCTCGTACTTCACTACTTTTGGATTGTAGCTTCGCATTGCATGGGATGAGGGAATCGGTTTATCAGATACCGACAGTCGACCACTGCAGCACTGGTCCCGTCGGTCCCCACTTCCTCCATCGTCATACGCAATTCCGCTCTCAAAATGAATCTCCGGTTCGCAACGAAAAAGACATAGAGGAACCAACCCCACTGAAACAAGGAATAAATGTCAGCAGCTGTCATCCCACTCGAGTCCAACCCGGACGTGTTTACCAACTTTGCACATAACCTTGGACTCTCACCACAATGGGTGTTTCATGACGTTTATTCGCTCACAGACCCAGACCTCCTCTCATTCATTCCAAGACCGTGCCAGGCCATAATCATGCTCTTCCCCATCACTGCGGAGTACGAACAGTTGAGACAAGTCGAGGAGCAGCAAAGAACTCATGTGGGAAACGTGTCATGGTTCAAGCAGACCGTTAAGAATGCATGCGGGTTGTATGCCTTGCTCAACTCTATCTCTAACCTTGATGATGGCCAATACGTTAGTGGCTCCCAAATCGTAAGTTTCAAGGAGACAAAGGGAGATGTCCCCAAAGTGGAGGCCCTGATCCAACAGTTGATAGAGCAATACACTGCTGCTGCTACACAGGGAAACACAGAGGCACCCGACGCCGAAGAGGATACCACACTACATTTCATCGCGTTCATCAAGAAGGATGGTCATCTATTCGAGCTAGATGGTAGAAGATCCGGGGCATGGGACTTGGGCACGGTGGAAGGTGATGATGTCATTAACGAGACGCTGACAAAGAGATTCCAACAATATATTGGCTTGGCCGGCGAGGACAACAAGTTGAACTTTTCACTGATGGCTCTTGGGCCATCATTCGACTAAGCGTCTAGCGCGATGCGGTGTTCACCAACTGAAAGGAGCTGGAAGGATATGTCTGAATGGACAAGCTGAGGGAACTCAATCTGCCGGGTCTCAAAAAAAATGGGGGGTTATACTCACTTCAGCTCCCTCACACTTGTCCCTTGATGTCAACCTTCTTAATCCCTTGCAGCGATGCGAACACTGCAGCTCTGGCCTCAGCGGCCTTCAATATGATACTCTCTCCCTTTAACTCGATGTATTGATCAATTTGCTTCTCAGAGATGAATTGCATGCAGTCGGATTCCTCTTGGAAATGGAACTCATTGAGTAGAAACTCCAGACTGATCTGTTTATACGCGGTGCAGATAATTGAGAGGGCACGGATACGCTCATTGTTGATGAAACACTCCAAAAGCATCTTTGTCGTGCCCTTTGTCTTGGAATAGAGGTTGAATAGCAAGTGGTAATTGTTAGATAATTTCGCCTTGACGATCTCCAACGCTGGTTCTATGAATCGGTTCTCCCGGTCACGCGCACTCAGTTTGAGTTTGATGGATGTGATAGAGTCAAAGTTCTTGGTGAACAGGTAATATAGCATGCCATAGCTTTTGAACTCCAAGCTGTTCGTTGAATTCGTAATATGGCGCTGCTCATAAAGCTTTTGTAACACGGATTGGCATTGGTTGAACTCTCCCAGATCCCTATTCTCAATGGCAATACGAGCATGTGCCTCATAGACTTTGACAGTAAATTCATTCTCGATTAGTTGAACGGTCAAATCCTGTCTGATGGCCTTGAACTGATCACAGATATACGTGTACTTGGCACCACTCTTATACTTATTCATGAGCGAGTTGAATGCCTGCGTCAATATCGGTGCAGGGCGCACCTTGGATGGGTCAGGGGCGCTTGTTAGTCTTAAATAGCTCTTCTCTAGGGCCTGGCTTGTTCCCTTGATGGGCTGGTTCTTGTCAAATTTATACTCCTCAGAGTTAAGGTCTCCCCCAGAATACGTTTCCTTGTAATTCAGCTCTCTTTCAAACCTCTCTGCTCTCAGCTTCTTTCTATCTTTCTGTGTCATTTCATCCTCCTCGATGATGCGTTTACCCGCCTTCCCTTTTTTTGTTGGTATCTCCCTTGGTTGTCTAGATGCGGGTAAGTTACAATAGAGCTGAAGAATGGATCCCTGTATCAACATCGGCACATGTTGCTTATCCCAGTTGTTCTCCCATAGTTTGCCTGTGTTGTTTGCCAACTCCATCAGTTGTTTCAGCTGGAGTTGAAGCTGTGCCACCTGTGTGGTGTTGAACCCCAGAAGCGCAGCCTTTTCATGGCATGACTGCACCCATCGTGTGAGACTTGGTGGGAGACCGGTCTGGGTCTGCTGTTGCGATTGTGGTTGTGATGATTTCGGCTTTGGGCGGCCAAATGCCGTTGGCGTCACCTGGTTGTACGTACTCATTCAGTGAGGTGGTGGCGTTGTCGAGTGTAAAAAGGGTGGGTGAATGCTGTGCTTCTATGCCTCTCTGTTGCTTGAATATTGGTCCTGAATGAAGTCGGGCGCTACCGGGCGGCTCTCTTTGCACAGGGTGAAGGTGCGAGTGGTGTTCCCGTTTGCTTCCCTAAGTCGAGTTCAATCAAACTTTCCAAGGGACTAGTTCGCGAAAATTACCGGGTATGGTCTACAGCAAAGGGCATAGTATTCTAGCTGGCACGTTTGATTAGGTATTGAGTGGTTCCTTGGCCGGCTCACAGATAGATGTGCTGGTAGTTTTTGTCCGTGTATGAGAATCCCTGGAACATATCCTGAAAGTCCTGCTTATTGGTGTTCTGGATCTCGAGTCCTGGTCTGAGCGATCCCACAGGCGAGACAGGAAGGTGTGTGAATTCAGCGTCAAAGTTCTCTGCGAGTTGTGGATCTGTGATTATTGGGACGATGGGAGGCACGAAGTGACGTTCTGCAATATGCTTCCAGTTGATCTTCCGGAAGAACGGATGCTTCTTTAACGCCTCAATGTTGGCCAATCTCTTTTGTGGGTTCTTCTTCAACAGACGAAGTAAAAGGTCTTTGGCTTCTTGTGATAGATAGAATGGGACTTTCAACTTGTTGGCAACGATCTTGTCGTATATCTTTTTGTTGTTGTTCCCAGTGAATGGCGGGGATCCGGTGAGCATGTCAAACATTACGCACCCAAGAGACCAGAAGTCCACAGCATAATCATATGGAACATCCTGAAGGATCTCCGGGGCCATGTACTCCGGCGTTCCTATGAGTGAGGTGCACAGCTCGTCGTCGTCCAGTCCAACTTTACTCAGACCAAAATCGGTCAGCACCAAGTATCCATCGGAGTCTAAGAGACAGTTTTCTGGTTTCAAGTCACGATATACGATTCCAATGTTGTGCAAATGCTCCAGTGCCAAAATCACCTGTGCCATGTACAAAGATGCATTGTTCTCGCTGAGAAATTTCTCCTGTTGTAGATGCTGGAAAAGCTCACCGCCCTGCAGGTATTCCAGGATCAAGTAAAGCTTTGAGTGATCCTGGAATGCATAGAATAGCTGCACTATCGAAGGATGGTGCACGCTTTCCAGGATGGTTTTCTCATTGATGGTTCTTTCGACGGTCTTCGTTTGGACGATCAGCGATGCCTTTTTCAGCTGTTTCTGTGCAAAAAGTCTCCCTGTCTTCTTCTCCCTTACCAGCAGCACCTTCCCGTAGGATCCCAATCCAAGGACTTTGATGTTCTCGAAATCCTCTGGTCTGGGTTTGCCATCTTGTACGGCATCATCAACCGAGCGGATAAACTCATGGTCAATGCCAATCTCCATGCTCGTGCCGAGCCTGTGCAGTGGAGTTGTTCTATTCGATGCGGAGCTCTTGCGTCTGTGATGCGGTATATCAAGAGGCTCCGAGATGGTTAAGTGGTTGTGGAAGTCTTGGTGAAGACTCTCCTCCTCCTCATCCAGGGTAAACACGCTCATGTCGCCCGGGTTCAGTATGCTGGCTTGTTCAGGGAAATCTAGCAGTATGTGTGTTTGTGTGTCTCTGCCCCCTCCCGGTCCCTTGTGGTGGCTAATCCTGTGGGGTCTTGAACTTGTTTTCCCGTCTTTGTTCTCTGTTCTTTGTTCTTTTGAATTTTTGGAGATGAGCTGCAAGTGGCGCGTATTCAGGGACCTCAGAGATTCTCACGTTGGGGAAGAAAACAGGGCTGTGGGCAATTTCCGTGTACTTCATATACTTTTGAATGGCCACTACACCATTCCCAGATGCTCTAAGACCTTCGTCCATAGTTTCCTCTGCGGTGGATTAAAATGTTTTCTCCAGTAAATGGGGTGACGCAAAGCTACAGAACTTTTGATAGGATACCTATGGGATAAAATCTAATAAAGGTGGGGAAAATTCTGGAGAATATAGTGTGGATAATGCAATAAGTTTGCAGTGTCACACTATCTGGTGCACATATCCTTACAGCGGCTGCTTACATTGTATCTAATCCAATAAAGCTAATTTTATCACGTGAAAAATCACGTGATAATTACTGACAAACATGAAAAAATAAATTCCGGTACGGGGAATCGAACCCCGGGCTGGTCGGTGAGAGCGACCGATGTTAGCCACTACACCATGCCGGATTTTGATGGATGTTTCTTTGCCTTCATCTTTGATTCCAGGACAACCATGGGTTATGAGCCCTGCTCACTTTACATTGGCCAAGATAGCACGTTGAGGCACGTGGTAGTTCGACTTACAGAACAGCCAGTGTAATTACGTAGGAAATATAAGCATTGAAACCCCCTCCGCATTCTGCCAATTACAAAAGCCCTGTGCCTGGATTGTGGCCATTTGCAGAGTCCGAGTCCCACGAGTCCCTTGTGATTTACAGCTCAAGTGGGCCGCAATTTTGCACGCACACCTTGGTGCGGGCACTGGCCGATCGATCGTATGGTGTTTAATCTGGCGGCCTGTACTTCTCGTGCATCTGGTGCAGTTTGAGCCGAAACGAGCACATCGGCTGTATTTCACCCAATGTAGGGCTGAACCGTTGCGTTTGTAGACCGTGGGACCACGCGACCAGTGGGTTGAATTCCAGGAATTCTGTTGGCTGTCTTCGCCGCTCATTCTGGTGCTGCATGATGTGTCCGTTACGCACGGCAAGCTAGGGCCTTTGCGGTCGTTGAGACCATTAGGGACCAACGTGTCAGGCCCAGCTTCAGGGCTGCCCACGACTGTCTTTGCACCGCTACAAGTTGATATGCATGCATCCCCACACAGTCATGGCCTACCAAAGCGAGTAACCAGGCCTTGACCTTTTGCCCGACGCCTCATTGGCTGGTGTTTCCTTTTTTTGCCTGGTCCTTCAGGATCTGATTCCCGGGACTCGGCTCAGACAAAACGCACACCCGGAAATTTGCAATGCAGGAGGACCAAGAATACCAAGAAATTCCAAGAACACCAAGAAAAGATAAGATCAGGTTCGATGCCTGCCCGTGGGATACCCTCAGACTACTAGTCAGTGGATAAACCACCCCAGCTCATCCAGCCCACCGCCCCTTGGATGCTGCTTCAATAGATGGAGTAGAGCCCGTTAAAACCCGCACCGGCCCTGTGATCAGGATTATCAGATCCATCTGGCATCCGCGCGGCAAGCAAAAAAAAACCTTGAATTAAGCTTAAAAAACGCCGTTGGGGACACCCCCGGGTCATAGTCTCGCTCCCTCGGATGGTAATTGGACCATTGATGCAGTATCCGCTGCTCTGAACACTCAAGTTCTCTTCTATTCCTCATCGATGTGCCCCCTCTCCTCTGCAGAACGAGGCTATATCTGTTAAGGCACCTCGGTGTGGGGTTACTCAGTTACTGTGAATGGACGGTGTGTGGCTCGTAATAGGTATAACTTCTTGGTGCCTCGTGTCTTCTATGAAATACCACCTTATCACCTATGAATCAGTTCCGTGTGTTCCTCTCTAGAAGAGTCACCCACTCAATCTCTCCCATTTACCACCCACCTTAACGACCGGGTGTCTGGTTTAGCTATTTCCTAACAATATCAGCGTCCCGATCGTATGCGGCTGCGAAAAATATGCACGAGTCCCCCGAAGCCCCACCAATCACCTCCAGCGAATAGTCTCAACTCACAGCGTCCCCCTTCCCCCGCGTGCATGTCCGCTCATGCAAAATTTTCCCTCTGTCGCCTGAACGCAGGTATATAAGCAGAGATGCCCCTCCAACTGCCCCATGTAGATCATTTCCCTCCATCTAGTTGGTGTATCTTTCTGCAATGAATCCAACCCTGTTGCTGGCCTCGCTCTTTGCGACCGGTGCCCTCGCTGGTCCGCTAAAGACTGTCAAGCTCGGCACACCGGGGACGTTGATCCTTTACTCATGCATGGACATCGTTACTGAGTACAACTGGGGATACGTTGCACCTTTGGATGGGGATGCCTACAACACCTATTGCCAGTATCAGCCGGAGATTGGCTCGCTTGCAATCTGCGCAGCCAACTTCTACGGAGCATACTCGGCAAACTTTAACGACACAATGAGCACCATGTCCTCCGTTTGTATCAAGTACGGTGATTCTGATGCGCCTGCATCGTTCTACTACGACTCGTACGTCAATGCTACTGCCAACGTTGTCTCCACCGATGGCCTGAACCTCACTGAGACCATCTTCTATGCCCCAGTGAGCATCACGAAGGAAGACGTCGCTCTGAGATATAAGTACTACAGTGCCACGTACTACAACTGGGACAAGCCATCAATGTTTGCCGGAATCTTCTACTGCTACTTTATCTTTGTCTTCCTGATCCTGGCTGTGGTCAACTTCATGAAGCGTACAGGGAAACACTCAGCGCTCAACAGCAAGTGGATCAACTGGTATAGAAAGCACGTCTCAGTGCCAGCGCTCTTCAACGGCAGCCACACTAAACCTCGTGTGTTATTCAAAGTGTACTCCACGTTGATCCCAACCCGCGTGGAGTCCGTCATCATCTTCTTCTTCTTCTGTCTCAACGTCTTGCTCACCTCTGTCCATTACGACGTCATCACCGTGGAGGAGAGCCGCAACGTCCTGCTGAGTGAATTGCTCGCCGATAGAACTGGACTGCTATCCTTTGGACTTATCCCATTGCTAATCCTCTTCTCGGGACGTAACAACATCCTTATTGCACTCACAGGTCTTCCATATTCATCGTTCATCATGTTCCACAAGTGGGTTTCCAGACTCATGTTCCTCCATGCCCTGATTCACTCGTTAGGATGGACAGTGTATGCAGTGTCATATAACTCTTTGGCTCTGTATGAGGAGGATAGCTATTGGGTTTGGGGTGTCGTGGCAACGACCCTTGGCGGTCTGATCTGTCTCCAAGCGTTCCACGTGTTCAGAACGATGAGCTATGAGGTGTTCCTCGTGCTGCACATTGTCTTTGCCTGTCTGTTCATCGTTGGATGTTGGTACCATTGTTACGATCTTGGTTATCTCGAATGGCTGTATGCCTCATGGGCTCTCTGGATCATGGACAGATTGATTAGATTGATCCGTATCTTCACCTATGGTGTCAAGGAGGCCGAGGTGGAGCACCTTTCCGATGGTACTTTCAAAGTCTCTGTGGCAAAGGGTAAACTTTTCAACTGTCAACCTGGTTCATTTGCCTATCTTTACTTCATGACGCCATATGGGTTCTGGGAATCACACCCATTCACGGTGATTGATGGAGCATTGAAGCCAAACGAGATCACACTGTACATCCAGGCAAAGAAGGGAATGACCAAGTACATCGACAACAAGTGCATCAAAGCCGGTGGGAAGGCCACGATCAAGGTCTGTGTGGAGGGTCCATATGGTCATCATGCTCCAACGCACAAGTACGATACCGCGCTGCTGCTTGCTGGTGGTAACGGTATTCCAGGTCCATACTGCCATGCCAGAGACCTTGCCAGCAGAGACAGCAAACAACAGGTGAAGCTCGTATGGGTGATCCGTAAGCCTGATGCTCTTTGTTGGTTCTTTGATGAGCTCAAGGCGTTGTCATTGACCAAGGTACAGACTGACATTTACATCACCGGAGCCGTGGCGAAGGAAACCAGCTCGGAGAAGGAGAAACAGGGAAGCTCTAGTGATTTGGATACCGTTCCGGACTATCACCGTTGCATCGAGGAATTGTCATCGCACATCACATTCCATTACCAAAGACCATCGGTGAAAGAGTTGATCATCAACGAGTTCACACAGGAGGAACAAGGAACCGTTGCTGTGATGTCTTGTGGGCCAGCGGCGATGGTGGATGATATCCGTCAAGTGTTTGGAGAGAACTTGGACAAGTGCTCCAAGAGAGTGGATTTGTTTGAGGAGTTTCAAGTGTGGTGATATGTGATATAGTTTAACCTCTGATGAGTCTGGTTGTAGTACTTGAGGGATGTCAGCGGGGCCTTAGGCTTATAAGGCGTGTTTTATTTCTGAGTGTTGTGCGGAAGTAGCGGCACCCATGTATGCAACATTGAACATTGCATCCAGATCTGCCGTTTGATCGACGGCATAAACACCGTGCAGTTGTAACACCATCATAAGGCAGATATTCTGATGAATCACGATGGATATGGGATGTGGCCAGTCTGCTCAGCCACCGGCCAGAGAATTATGTTCCACTGGTGGCCTCTTCCCGTAGACCACCAGCAAACCCTTAAGCCTGGCCTCTGACCACTAAGTGGGTGTTTCCTCTGGCTCCTGGGAGATACCCAGGTGGAGGAAGCCGGCCCTGGGGCTGCAGAGATCCCACGCATCTCGCAGCTATTTTCGTTCACCTCGAGCTCGCGCAGCCATGGGGGAGGCTTGCATGATCTGTTGAAGAGTGAAGGATTGACAGCTCCACCAACCTCACCACCAAGCGGAGGAGGGAGTGGGGACGAAATATCCCCTGCTGGAGAGCGGAAAGCAGCCCATGATCCTCTGACCCCAGTGTCCAATGTCCAGCTCCCCCCGATTCGCTCACCTCAGCACCCCCACCAGCCCATCCGCCAAAAAAATATTCGCAAATGTCTGACGAGAATCACGCACTGCACGGGTGTGCTGCGGTATAGGGACGCTTGCGCAACGTTGGCCGCAGAGACACCCTCAAAGGGCCACCTCACCAACCACCACCTGACCACCCACCCGACCACAGTTACATGTCCATCCTCCCTCCCTCTCTCTCTCAATGGCATATATATAAGCCGTCTTTTACTCCCCTCGGTCCCTGCCCTGTTTCGCTCCCCGGGACCCTGGGACCCTGCCGTTTTCGCCTCCGAGTTTATCAGATCGATCAGACAAAAATAAGCTTAAATAATTCGCTCACGGTGCTTGGCGCTGCATGGGCGACGTGTCGTGGCCAATGCCACGCGACGAAAACAGGCTACGGGCCACCGCAAGCTGGGTTATTCAGCGCCAAGGAGCCAAGGAGCCAAGGAGCTACTGACCGCAGTCGGCTGCGGGTGGAATTCCCTGCCGTTCTATTGGCTAGCCATGGGGTGTTCCCATCGTATCGCTTGCATTTGCGTGGCCCATTGCCGAGTTTGATATCCCTCCACCCTAGGCCAGCGGTGCACCCACTCACCCGGCCACACCCTACACAACTTCCAAGACTGCCGAGCAACACAGAGCGAGTCAAGACTCTTGGAACCCCAGAAAGAATGCTTGGTTGTGCATGCTCCGCGACCGTGAGGTACCAAGCATAGACCCTTACACCCAACTCTCAACACTTCGACCAGCATTGTCTCATCAGCACACCTGCAATTACACCCACTCGAGGATCGCACGTGCGGCGCCTTTTTTTTGGACCGTTCCAGACGTTTTTTCGTGACCCTCATGCAGGGCCCCCCTCGCATGGTGCAGATACGCGCCTCTCTAACGAGCCACTCACAGCTCGGGAAAGAACCCAGCTTTGCCAATGTATGCATCACATTAATCCAGAGCTGAGTGGCCGGATGCAGTGGCTATTTTATCTATATAATTGTCACGCTGATCCCACAAGATTCAAACTTTTTTCTTGCAGGCCGTCCAAAAATGCTCCAACGGTTAACCATCCTGGCACTCTGTGCCCTGGGGGCCCTTGCTGGCCCGGTAGTGACCGACAAGCTCGGAAAACCAGGAAGAATGATGGTGTACGCTTGTATCGATGCCAGTGAAGATGCCCACTACGACTACGCCAAATCAAAGGAGGACGGCTATTACAACGTCTACTGCAACTACCCACCAGCCACCGGTACCATCACCATCTGCGCAGCAGACATATTCGGACCGTACACCTCAAAGTTCAACCAGACGTTGAAACTCATGGCAGAGATCTGTGCTGAATACGGCGATAGAAAGTCTCCAGCCATCGACTATGCTGTGGACTATGCCAATGCAACAAACTACGTCATCTCCACAGAGGGACTCAACCTCACTGCTACACTACTCACTGCCCCAATATCCTTGTCAAAGGAGGATATCAAAGTGCAATACGACTATTATGCCGATTTGTACTACAACTGGGACCAGCCATCGATGTTTGCGGGTATCTTCTACTGCTACTTCATCTTTGTCTTCATCCTCGTTGGTGCGATCAATTACGTCAAGAAGCTTGGGTACCAAGGCAAACTCAACAACAGATGGATCAACTGGTACAGAAAGCACATTTCCGTTCCGGCGCTCTTCAACGGGAACCATACAACCACCCCAATGTACTGGAAGGTGTTCTCCACGGTGGTGCCCACCCGTGTGGAAACAATCATCATCTTCTTCTTCATCTGCTTGAACATTCTTTTCTCCACGGTCCATTACAATGTCAGCACGCTGTACAACTCAAGGTTCGTTCAGCTCAACGTCCTCGTTGCCGACAGAACAGGACTCCTGTCATTCGGACTCATCCCACTGCTCGTGATCTTTGCCGGAAGAAACAACATCCTCATCCAGCTCACGGGAATGCCATACTCATCCTTCATGATGTTCCACAAATGGGTTTCAAGAGTGATGGTGCTCTATGCTATCGTCCACTCCTGGTGTTGGACCGTCTACGGTATCGTTGAGGGATACCTTGCCTATTACTACTCGCAAACATACTGGATCTGGGGTGTCGTCGCAACAGTCATCGGGTGCTTCCTCTGTTTCCAAGCAATGCACTACTTCAGACAGCTCAACTATGAGGTCTTCTTGGCAATCCATATCGTGTTTGCATGTCTCTTCATGGTCGGCTGCTGGTATCACTGTTACGGGATCGGTTACCTCGAATGGTTGTATGCATCATGGGCTCTTTGGATCGTGGATAGATTGGTCAGAGTGATTCGTATCTTTGCCTATGGGATCAAGTCAGCAGAAGTCGAGTACCTCTCTGATGACACTTTCAAAGTGGCTGTTCCAAAGGGTTATTACTTCAACGCCTTCCCTGGATCGTTCGCATATGTCTACTTCCTCACACCATATGGATTCTGGCAGTCGCATCCGTTCACCATCATCGAAGGTGCCCTGAATGAGGGCGAGGTTACCGTGTACATCAAGGCCAAGAGGGGAATGACCAAATACTTGAAAGACAGATGCATCAAAGCCGGCGGTAAGCAGACCATCAAGGTCTGCATCGAAGGTCCATATGGTCATCATGCTCCAACGCACAAGTACGACACAGCATTGCTGGTTGCCGGTGGTAATGGTATTCCAGGTCCATACTACCATGCAAGAGACATCGCCAGAAGAGACTCCAAGGAAGAGGTTAAGCTCTTGTGGGCCATCCGTAACCCAGAGGCTATCTGTTGGTTCTTTGATGAGCTGAGAGCCCTTTCTGGCACTAGAGTGCAGACTGACATCTACATCACTGGCCCGGTCGCCAAATTAGAGTGTGATTCAGAGAAGCAATCAGGCACGGGCACGGGCTCGGGCTCCAGTGACGTCGAACAATGTACATCCAGAGATTACAACAGCTGCATCGAGGCTCTTTCCCCATTCATCAACTTCCACTACCAGAGACCAGACGTCAAAGAGTTGTTGGTCTCCGAGTTCACAAAGGAGACGCAGGGCAGCGTTGCCGTGATGTCATGCGGTCCTCCAAAGATGGTTGACGAGATGCGCAAGGTATTTGGTGAGAACCTCGAGAAATGCTCAAAGAGGGTTGATCTGTTCGAAGAGTTGCAGGTTTGGTAAGTTATTAGATATTGTTATAGGACGAGGTAGATAAGTACGTATTCGAAAATGATAATGGGTAGCTGCTATCGGTCGTCTGGGCAACCACCCTGAAACTCCATGGAAATTTCGCAACGGCAAAATCTGTCAGTGAATCAAAAGGCCGCAGTACTGGCCGTTGCATCACCGGCAGCTGCCTACCGAGAGACTGTGACGAGACCATGGGGGAGCTTGAGACGCCCAATGGCTCAGATATGGCCCTGGAGCAGGAGCAGAAACGCAAGTACTCGCGTAATGGCTGTGCAGAGTGCAAGAGACGACGCATGAAGTGCGACGAAACTAAACCGAGCTGCTGGCAGTGCTCGAGGCTTGGCAGAGAGTGCGTGTATCTGCTCAAGAAGAAGAACAGGAGGCGGAGAACGAGGGCAGAGATCGAACAGGAACGCGTGCTCAAGGGAATGCCAGAGGAGGCGGCGAGCGAATTCACCTTCTCCACCACTGATGCCAATTTGCTCTACAATGATCTCAATGACCTGGTCAACTGGAGGCTGGAGGAGGCCCTGACGCCCAACTTGAAGACATATATCGAGGAATCGACAAACCCCTTTGCCACGGGGCTCAAGGATCACAACCTGCCCTTGATGACTGACAGCAAGACACAGATCATCTTTGATGTGCCTCTGAGGATGTTTGTCCTTGGTGAACCGCACGACGAGTACATAAAACGGTTTTACCACGAGTTCACCACCCTTTTGTGCCCGTTTATTCCAAACGTTGACCAGAATCCAGTACGAGACGTGCTGTTGAACTACTCTAAGAGAGAAACTTATTTGTTGTATGCCATCCTCGCGTGCGGTGCAATGACCGAACACAGACAAACGAAACAAATCAGAGACGACCAAGCCTACTGTACATACCTTTCCACATGTCTCAACATTCTGAGTGATAACTTTCAAGACGAAAATTTGATCCAGACGAAAGTGGAGCCGATGCTGCTGACAATTCTTCTGTTGACAACGGATTGTGCCACGAATAAGAGTCTGAGATGGAGAGCACACTTGAAAGGTGCCAAAGAGCTTCTGAAGAAAACGACCGTACAGAGTGATACGTTGAACTTTTGTCGCAATTGGCTGATCACATATGAGGTGTTGGCTGGGATGACCAACACATATGGAGGGATCTTTCAAAGTGATCCCGATGAACTTGACAAATTTCTCACGAATGATGAGCTCTACCTGAATTCCTTGAAACGATTTAACATGCTTGATGTTCACGGGTTTAATTATATCTCGGGACACATCATTCAGCTGGATATTGCATACAAGGACATCATGATCATCCTCAATAGAATACGGAGACTTCGCGCCAATGGCCTCCCAAAGACAAAATCGCACTTGGACTATGACGTGGCGGTGGAATCTCCTGTCATCACCATGACTGAATGGCACTCGATTTCGAATCACCTGGACAACTTGGAGGCCATGTCGATCATTGACAAAACTGGTGTGATACCAGCTTCAAATCCGAACCATCCATCGCATAACAAAATTTCAGGGTTTGATGCCATAGATACCGTTATCCTCCCATCTGGAGAAACATTAACTCTAAGCTGGTTTGATATCATCCATCAAACACACATCATAGCTGCCAGAATTGTATTTCTGGTGTCCGTGTTGAAGTTTGACCGCAAATCTATCCTTGTACAAGAGCTTGTGAAAAAAGGACTTGACTTTATAAGGTTCTTCAACAATGTACCCTTGTACCGCAACAGCTGCATGACCCATCTCCATCTGATGACAAGTATAGCCGGGAAGTATACACTGAAGGAGGAGGATCAGATACTTGTTGAGTTGTTTTTGAACGCTGCATACGACATGGGTCTTGCGAGTGCCCAGCATAACTTAGTAAAGTTGAGACGGATCTGGAAGAACGAAGTGCAAAGCGATGAAGAAGACGAGGACATCCTCACGTGGTAGAACTACACATAGATACTTTTTTTTTTTGAATAATAGATTCTTTTTTATTTGTTCTTTCTATTCCCACTCAGGATTAAGAATGAACGATGCATCCCCACTCATTATACCGCTGTTGACGCCCCGGTCCTCAGATCACGTCAGAGAAGCCAGAGACAATCTGCTTCTGGAAACCACCCTCTTTAGCGGCAAGCTCATAGTAACTGTAAATGGTGGTCACGGCCAAAAGGATGGATGTACCAGAGCCAAGGGTTCCGAGAAGGTCGCATGCGACGGAAAGAGCACCGATAGATGCACCACCAAACGCAGCGGCGGTTGGGATGATTCTCTTGAGCTCCTTGTAGACGGAGGTCTCACGGTGACCGGCAATGACGAGACCCTGGTCCTTGAACTGCTTGGCAACGTCTCTTGGCGCCGTTCCAGAGATCTCAATCCAAGTCTTGGAGAAGATGGCACAGAGACCGAGAACAAAAGCAATGTAGATCACCAGCTTAATCGGATCAAGCAGGGCCTCAGCCAGTGAGAATGGTGGCTGGATGTAGTAGGCAATGCCGTTGGTAGCAAAGAGCTGGGCACTACCCGGTCTGGCGGACCACACACCGAGCAGACGCACCACCGGGTTTGAAGGGAACTTCTGGAAGAGCATTTGAGAAACAATGAAGAAGTTCGAAGTCAAGGCAGATTGTAACATAATTGGTGTGTTGGAGGTGTAAAACAACTTGATAGGGTACAGACCGTATGGACCTCTCTGTCTTGTGGATCTGACTGGGATCTCGTAACGGAAGCCCTGGAGGTAGACAACTAAGAAGAAAACGAGGAAAGTAGCCAGGAGCTGGAACACGTTAGGCAAATTCTGTCTGTAGAAGGCCTCAACAAGAGCTCTTCTCTTGTCCTTCTTTGTGAACATGAGGTGGAATAAGGCAACAACGCAACCCTCGAACTCCTCGCCACGACCAGAGTTGACCGTGGTTGGAGCAAAAGTTTTCCAGAAGATCTGCTCACAAATGTTGGTGGCCATGAAGAGGGAGATACCCGAGCCAAGACCGTATCCCTTCTGAAGCAACTCATCCAAGAGAATGACAATGATACCGGCAAACACCAGCTGCAAGATCAAGAGCAAGCAGACACCAACCCCGAGGTCGGATGGTCTACCGTACATACCCGTCAGCACATACACGGTTGCTTGGCCGATGGAGAGCATGATGGCAAAGAGCTTCTGGGCGGTCTGGAAAGACTGACGGTCGTTCTTGTCCTCCATGTTGACAGAGATCATCTGGGTACCCTGCAGCAGCTGGAACACCATACCAGAAGATACAATTGGGGAGATACCGAGCTCCATGAGGGTTCCTCTGTTGGAAGCCAGCATCATTCTGAGCCAGTAAAGAGGGTCAGATGATTCCGACGAGGCGATACCATACAGTGGGATCTCACTCATGACAAGGAAAATCAGCAAGGTGACACCGGTCCACATGAGCTTCTGGTTGAATGGGACCTTTCTCTCTGGTGCAATGACCTCCGGGAGGTAGCCCGTGAAGGGTTTCACAAGGTCGAGAACACGAACTGGGGTGTGTTAGTAAGTATCAAATGGAGGGTGTATCGGGCTGCGATCGGGACAGCGTGGCCGTCTTCTCGGAGAGCACACTAGCACACTGGCACACCAGAACACCAGCCAGCCAGCCAGCGAAAGACTCACTCGAACTCATATCAGCGCTGCTGCTCGTGTGTTTGGCACAAGGGTTTCGCTCCCCGGTCGAAGTGCGCGTGGAAGTTGCCAACGCGACAAACAAAAAGCGCGAAATCAGGGGCCGGGTAACACATGTGCTTGACCCGGGCACGGCACCATGCCATTTTGGGCTGGCTCAGCTCTGCTCTGGAAAATTTTTATTTATGCCATCCGCACGCAGAAAAAACTTCCCAGCTCTGGAAAAGGAAGAGTCTCCAAACGAAGTCCCACATGTCTTCGCCAATCGACTATCTCCTCTTCGAGGAGGCCACCGGCTATGCCGTGTTCAAGGTCAAGCTCCAGCAGGATAACATTGGTGCCAAGCTCAAGGAGGTTCAGAGCCAGATCAACGACCTTGGTAACTTCTCCAAGATGGTGGAGCTCATCTCCTTTGCACCATTCAAGGGTGCCGCACAGGCTCTTGAGAACGCCAACGAGATCTCCGAGGGTTTGGTCTCCGAGTACTTGAAGTCCGTCATCGAGCTCAACATCCCAAAGGGCTCCTCCAAGAAGCAGGTTGTTGTTGGTATCTCTGACAAGAACTTGGGTCCTTCCATCAAGGAGGCCTTCGGGTTCATCGATGCCGTTTCCAACGAGCTCGTCCAGGACTTGCTGCGTGGTGTCAGACAGCACGGTGACAAGCTGCTCAAGGGTCTCCAGGAGGGTGACATTGAGAGAGCCCAGCTTGGTCTGGGTCACGCTTACTCCCGTGCTAAGGTGAAATTCTCAGTTCAGAAGAACGACAACCACATCATCCAGGCTATTGCCCTCCTTGACCAGCTGGATAAGGACATCAACACCTTCTCTATGAGAGTGAAGGAGTGGTATGGATGGCACTTCCCTGAGCTGGCCAAGCTCATCCCAGACAACTACACTTTTGCCAAGTCTGCCTTGTTCATCAAGGACAAGGCCTCATTGAACGAGGACTCCCTCCACGATCTTACTGCATTGCTCAACAACGACTCTGGTCTCGCCCAGACCGTTATTGACAACGCCAAGATTTCCATGGGTCAGGACATCTCCGAGCAGGACTTTGACAACCTTTTGGTGTTCGCAAAGAGAGTTGTTTCCTTGACTGACTACAGAAGATCCTTGTACAACTACCTCGAAGACAAGATGCACACCGTTGCTCCAAACTTGTCTGAGCTTATCGGTGAGGTCATTGGTGCTAGACTCATTTCTCACGCTGGTTCTTTGACAAACCTGTCCAAGCAGGCTGCCTCAACCGTTCAGATTCTTGGTGCTGAGAAAGCCCTTTTCAGAGCCCTCAAGACCAAGGGTAACACTCCAAAGTATGGATTGATTTACCACTCCACCTTCATCGGAAGAGCTGCCGCTAAGAACAAGGGTAGAATCTCCAGATACCTTGCCAACAAGTGTTCTATTGCCTCAAGAATCGACAACTACTCTGACGCTCCAACCAACGCCTTCGGTCAGATCTTGAAGAAGCAGGTTGAGCAGAGACTGAACTTCTATGACACCGGTGCTCCAACGATGAAGAACGCTGACGCTATTGAGGAGGCCATTGCTCTCTTCAACAAGGATATCGACGTTGTGATGGGTGATGCATCGGATGACGAGGTTGTTGAGAAGAAGGAGAAGAAGGAGAAGAAGGAAAAGAAGGAAAAGAAGGAAAAGAAGGAGAAGAAGGAGAAGAAGGAGAAGACTCCAAAGAAGGAGAAGAAGGATAAGAAGAGAAAGAATGAAGACGACGAGACTCCAAAGAAGAAGAAGAAGTCCACGTGATCAATGACGCTCCAACCTGTACCATTAGCAAGTGTCCCCTTAATTCGGTTCACCATTCTTTATATCTAGCTCTTTGCATATTTTTGTCTAGTACGTATTACCTAATAGTATACAATTGTAGTCATTCTAAATAACAGAAGCTCATTCCTCCTCCATCTCATCCTCAGAGTCATCACTCTCACCTTCACCAGCACTCTCTGGATCGAGCACGGTCTCGGTATACCCTGTCTGGTACTTTCTGGCGATTCTGGATGCCTTACCCACCTCCTTAGCGTGCTCCCTGGCACTCTTTTGAAGTTCTCTCAAAGAGTCCTTGAAGTTGGTTCTCACAGCTCTGTTGGAGAACACATCGAACATCTTCAAGCCCTTGTTAACACCACCCACGACAACATGGCCAGCAACTTCAACGTCTGGGGCAAAGGCAGTTGTGAGAACATTACCAACACCAAAGTCTCTCGAAAGCACCATGGATGGACCTCTTGATGCATCTGTCGTTGGGATTTTCCAAAGCTTGATGGCCTTCTCTCCCATCGCACTGGTGATGAGCAGGTCTGGAACATACTTATTAACCTGCAGAGAAGAAATGCCAGCATCATGCGCCTGTAACGTCCACAGTGGCTTTTCCTGGTTTCTAATGTCAAATGCATAGACGTTACCTTGGTCAGTGCCGGCAATGAACTGTTCAGAGGTGCTCCAGCTAACGTTTTCAATCTCCTCGGAGCCAATGGACCAGTGCTTGGACATCTCATCGACAGAGTTGATTCTCACATCGGAAACAGCAACACGGCCATCGTATCCACCAGTGAGAAGGATAGCACCATCTTCTGGATGCCATTGCGAACTAGAAACGTTCTTCTTGGAATGGATGGTGTCGATGGAACGCACTGCAGTGGCAGTGTTAAGATCCCAAAGTTTCACTGTGTGGTCAGCGGAGGCAGATGCAAGAACATTTCTATGGAACTTGTTGTGAGAAAGAGAGAGAACAGCGTCTGTGTGGTGCGTGGTGACGTGCTGTGATTTGGACTTCTTTTTCTTCTTGGACTTGACAGCATTGTATGAGTTTGAGGATGGTTCACCGAGAATGGCATCTGGGAAGGCCTTGTCCAAACAATCCAGGTTCCAGATCTCGATCTGTGGATCAAAGGTACCGATGGCTGCAAAGTTCCCAACATTCTCAGACTCCTCCTTGTTCGGTCTGTAGTTGATCCATTCGACACACAGAGGGAACGCTGGGATCATCAAGTCATGGTGCATGTAAAGAGATGATTCTCTCTGCATTCCTTTAGCGACATCTGGATCCTGCTTGTCCTCTTCCTCCTCGTCTGCGCCGCGCGGAGCACCAGCACCGTCATCGTAAATATACACATCCAAGTAAGAGATGTCATCCTCTGTTCTCGTGGCAAGCACCAGGTTATCGGTAGGGTACACTTGCGACTCTAGCTTGTCCTCCTGTTGCTCCGCATCGTTCGGAAGGGTCATGTATGGATCCTCCCCAGCACCTTCGTGGAACTCGATCTCACCAGCAAGGCCTGGGAACATGGTGACCTGCTCTCCATTCTGGTCATCGTCGTCGTCGTAATGCTCAAGATCGTACTCTTTGAGATCGTCGTCAATCTCGAGCTGCTGCTGGAGCTTTGCGCCCTGTGGCTCGGAGGAGCCGTCCTCCTCCTCCAAGGCCTTGATTCCCTCCTGTGCGTCCTCAATCTCCAGCTGCGCCAGCTTGTTGATTCTCTCCATCTCCTCATCGTCAAGCTCGTACTTCTCAGGAAACTCCGAGGCAAAGCCCCTTGGGACCCATGTCGTTGCAGAGAGCATGTTGCTTCGATTCGGTGGACCTCTTGCAAGCTGGTGCGGTGCTTCTGAAAAGTTTTGGGCTCATCGCGAGAAAAAGATAATCGGTGAGGGCCGCATTCTGCCAGTTTATTCCCGGGCACAGGGGAGCCCCGTCCACTTTCGGGTCATCGACGTCTTCGCTTGCAATTCATCACTCCTCCAAGTCCCCATCAACGACACTAGGGAAGAAGACAAGCATGTCCAAGAAGTCCATAGAGGAGCTGCTGAAGAAGCTTGCTGCCGGAACGCAGCTTGACGACGAGCAGAAGAAGACCATGGAGGACTACAAGTTCTGGAAGACACAGCCCGTGCCCAAGTTCGATGAGGAGATCGCCGAAGAGGGTCCGATCGAGCACAAGACCGTGGATCAGATCCCCACGGAACGGTTACCGCTTTTGTCTCAGTTCGAATGGGCTGACCTTGACTTGGAAAACCCAGCGGACCGTGACGAGGTGTTCAAGCTGTTGTACGAAAACTACGTTGAGGATGCCGACTCCACGTTCAGATTCAAATACTCTGCAGACTTCCTTGACTGGGCTTTGAAACCACCAGGATTCAAGAAGGAGTGGCATGTTGGTGTGAGGGTGAAGGAGACTGGGCGCCTTGTTGGATTCATCGCTGGAACCCCAGCCGATCTACGCGTGCGTACTCAGAGTGTAAAAGCGGTGGAGATAAATTTCATCTGTGTGCACAAGAAGCTCAGATCCAAGCGACTGGCCCCGATTCTCATCAAGGAGGTGACAAGACGTGTCAATCTTACGGGCATTTTCCAAGCTCTATACACCGCTGGAGTGGTGCTCCCAAGTCCCGTGTCTGTGACAAGATATGCCCACAGACCAATCAACTGGGGTAAGCTGCACGATGTTGGCTTCAGCTACCTTCCTCCAGATGTTACCAAGACGCAGATGATTGCAAAGTACACGTTGAGAAACGAAGGGAAGGTGAAGAATCTAAGAAGAGCTCGTATCGAGGACTTTGATCAAGTTTCGTCCCTCTTGCTCAAGTTCCAAGAGCGTTATGACCTAGTACAGGACTTCACTCTCGAGGAAATAAGACATTGGCTCTTTGGTAATCTATCCATTGAGGATTCGAAGAAGGTTGTCCACACATTCGTCGTTGAAGAGAATGGGAAAATCACCGATTTCTTCAGTTTCTATCTTTTGCCGTTCACCGTGTTAAACAATAGCCTGCATGATGAAGTTGGGATTGCATATCTGTTCTATTACGCCTCGGATGCTGCCTTTGACTCTGATAAAGATGCTGGTGAGGCACTCTTAAAGAAGAGACTCACAGATCTGATTAATGACGCCTTGATCATCGCAAAGAGTCTTTGTGTGGATGTTTTCAACGCGCTTTCGTGCCAGGACAACAACATGTTTATCCCAGACCTGAAGTTTGGCGAAGGTGACGGAATTCTCAACTACTATCTGTTTAACTACAAGGCTAAGTTCATCTCTGGTGGGCTTGATGAGGAGACGCATATCGATGCTCAGAGTGTCAGCAAGGTGGGAGTTGTGATGCTGTAATAATCCCAGGCGAGAATACATTTATGTCATGGTGCGTGTTGATGTCACTGCATATATTGTAGTACTCGATGGATCCTATTCATTTCGAATTTTTTTTCGGTTCCACAGGAGTTAAGATGAATCCAAAATCAGCCTCGAGCCGTTCAGCCTGTTTGAACACTTTCTGGACCTCCTCAGGGCTGGCAAAGGCAATTAAAATATCATTGGATTGAAAGCGCATAGCACTGACAGGGGAGATTTGCTGAAAGATATCTCTAAGCTTGACTGCCGTCCATGTATCGTCATACCCCTCCAAAATTATCAACGAGACCAGCCAACCAGTGATCTCAGCAGAAGCATACTGCCGATACAGCGCTTTTGCGCTGCCGCCATTGACAGTCGAAGACGACGGGGGGTTCCGGAGCTGTGCCTGTACTGGCGGCGACGATGCAGCCTCAGTAGTGAAGGGGACAGAGTTCTGAAGCTGACTTTTCTCCATCAACAGGGTCAAGATCTGGTGGGCGAAATTATCAATGGTGTCAGCCACGGTAACCGGATAATTAGCAGCATGGAATGGAATACCATTCTGAAGAAATTTGTCATAGAACCTGTCAAGTCGCTGTTCATTCGCATCCTGAGACTGAGAGTCAATTTCGATGTTATCTTGCAGAAAAACCTGGAGACCATCATGAGTCTGCCTCGTTTTCTTCCTCTCCTTTTTCTTGCGTTGGGATTTACAGATGCGACGAGCTGCACGTCTCGCTGCCATTCCGGCCCTGATCTTGAGGAATTCTCTTCTCCATAATGCCAGAACATCACTGCTAGGACACTTTGCCAGTGTCTCAAGTAAGATTGTGGAGGAGCTATGCCAAGTCTCACACACTGTGGTCATGTAGCGACGGACCTTTAGCTGAGGGTGCAAGTAAGGCTTATCAGTCATTACATCCATAATGTTCCGAGTGACATCGCGTCCATTGAAGGTGATTGTAACCATTTGGCAAGTTGTCAATTGGATTGGGAAGAAGGATGACAATTCCAGCTGTATATAATACCCGCAAGCTGTGGCTGCCCTTGTTCACGGACAGTACTCAACAAGGGTCCACAAAGGCCACCAGACGTACAATACGAGAGATCAGCCACCAATTCACTTATCCAGTTTATTACGAAGCTTTGAATAAACTGATACTACTGCTGTAGAGCCTGAGGTCCGATGCCACCATCCCTCCATTACACCGCAAGCCAAAGAGAGAGACGCAGACGCGTCTCCGGCGTATGGCGGGCCCAATAGGGAAAGGTTACGGGGCCCTGGATAAAACAAGTGCTCGTAACCCTATACAGTGGCTCGCAACCACAATAGGGGTAAATTAGAAGTGGGCATCTGCTAGCCCGGACAGAAATGCCAAAGGGCCTGTCTTGTAGTTGTTGGTTTAATCGATGGCCATATGAAATCTCAAGTCCAGCCCCACCATCCATCCAGCCCCTCTACTCCCACCAGTCACGGGCTCCCGCCACTCCGTTTTGGCTGCGCGGAGTTCGCTGTTGATGGCCGGTCCGCGCCCGGGCCAAAGAAAAACATCCACAAGCCAAAAGTTGCAACTCCCTCTCTCTCGCTCTCTTAAGGCCTCTGTCTCACTCTCTCACTCACTCTCAAGGCCCAGTGGCAATGTCGCGTGTTCTTCCGCAGATCGACCTCACGGGCATCGCCGTCGAGGACAAGAAGGAGAACGAGTTCGGCGCGCTCACCTCGGATGCCTTCCGCTACACCTGTGTCTCGCGCAACGGGCAGCCTCTCCAGGACCCCATCGAGGACGAACCGCCGTACTACGTGCTGGTGATCACCTACTTCAACTACCTGATCCTAATCATCGTGGGCCACATCAAGGACTTCTTCGGCATCCGTTTCAAGCCGGTCAAGTACAAAGACCTGCTGGAGCACGATGGCATGGCGCCCTGGTACAACAAGTTCGAGTCCTTCTACATCCGCCGCATGAAGCAGAAGCTCGACGATTGCTTCGCAAGACCCACATGCGGTGTCCCTGGAAGACTCATCACCTGCATAGACAGAGACTCGCACGATTATAACCGGTACTTCACCTACCCGGGCACAACAACCACTTGCCTGAACCTGTCGTCGTACAACTACCTAGGCTTTGCGCAGAGTGAAGGGGCATGTACAGATGCCGCAATTGACACCGTCGAGAAGTATGGATTTGCCACCGGTGGGCCAAGAAACACCATTGGCACGCACAAGCTCCACAGAGAGACCGAGCAGACCATTGCCAGGTTCATTGGGGTCGATGAGGCCATGTTGTTCTCCATGGGCTACGCCACAAACTCGTCGCTCTTCTCATCCATTCTCGACAAGAAGTCGCTGGTCATCTCAGACGAACTCAACCACACATCCATCAGAACAGGCGTCAGACTCTCGGGCTGCTCCGTCAAGACTTTTACGCATAACAACATGGAGGCTTTGGAAAAACTGCTCAGAGAACAGATCTCGCAGGGCCAGCCCAGATCGCATAGACCGTGGAAGAAGATTGTTGTCGCCGTGGAAGGGCTCTACTCCATGGAGGGCACAATGTGCAACTTACCCAGACTCCTCGAGCTGAAGAAGAAGTACAAGTTCTATCTCTTTGTCGATGAGGCCCATTCCATCGGCGCTATCGGACCGAATGGACGTGGTGTATGCGACTACTTTGGCATCGACCCGAAACGTATTGACATCCTCATGGGTACCTTCACGAAATCGTTTGGTGCCGCTGGTGGGTACATCTCTGGCTCGCGGGCCATCGTTGACAGACTCAGGATCGACATCAATGCACAGAACTATGCAGAGTCGATTGCAGCTCCTGTCCTGTCGCAAATCCTGTCCTCGATGAAGATTATCATGGGAGAACTCAACCCTGGCGAGGGACGCGAAAGACTCGAGAGAATCGCATTCAACTCTCGTTACCTCAGACTCGGTCTTCAGAGACTTGGATTCATCGTGTACGGTGTTGATGACTCCCCCGTGATCCCATTGCTACTATTTGCCCCGGCAAAGATGCCTGCCTTCTCTCGTATGCTCTACAAGAGAAAAATCGCCGTCGTCGTGGTGGGATACCCGGCTACACCTCTCACATCATCGCGTGTGCGTCTGTGTGTCTCCTCAGCACTCAAGAAGGAGGATATCGACTATCTCCTGCGCCATTTGAGCGAGGTTGGTGACCATCTCTTTCTAAAATTCTCCTCTGGCGTTGCCGGTGGGTCCTTGGATGGCAGCCCACCAAGATGGAACGTTGAGGACGTTGTGAGAGAGACACCGAAAGATTGCAAGGACCCCAAGTTCTTCATCAGCGCACATTGAGATAGATAAAACCACATTCCCCACCACTAATAAACTGGACTGAACATATATATCTGTAGTTGAAATGTTCCCCTGCCCGATGGACGCGTCCACGAAATTTCACTATGAAAAAAGCCCTCCAAAGTTGAACAAACGCAGCAAGATAGACCACTTGGCTCAGCCCACATCACACACACACACACACACAGCTGGCCATGTCGTTGCTCAAGAGGGGTCGCGTAAGACTCCGCAGACTGGGTCAACAGCTGGATGGTGTCTATGCCTACAACCTGCTCAAGAGCCAGCGACGCGTTCTGCTGCTAACGGCTGCTCTGGTTGCTGCTCTGCTGCTCCTCAGGTCGATGATCCCTCAAGCTCATATCGACAAAGATACATTCAAGGGACTTACAGATAACCCCACGCTGGAGGGGCTGTATGATTTCTTTGATGACATGTCCTCGGCGGAGCAGTTGGGCATGTCAAGCTCTGGAGATCAACCAAAGTGGGTCTTCATGAACAACAAGTACCCCATGCCTGAGGTGTACCAAGCAATGTTGAACAACCATTCCCCAGAGGAGATTGTTGATATGCCCTTGGAGCTAAAGTGTAACGAGTATTTCACAGAGTTAGCGAAGAAGAACCCGGAATGGATGGTTCATGACCTAGAGTCTGGATATCCTTATGACAGGTTCATCTTTGATACCAAAGAGAGATTCCTTGCTGATAGACTCAAGGAATTCCAGAAGGAGATGACAGAGAAGAATGGATGGGATGAAGAGTCAGCGGAAGGTAAGGCCAAAGAGATGGCCGAGGACCTCAACAAAAACGCCGAATGGGAGTTTAGCTATGAGCGTCAGCGAAAGGCTTCACACGATACAGAATCATACATGGCGAACTCAATGACACATTTCAGAATCTTCAGTCAGTGCTATCTTCAGGATAATCAACTGAACGACGTAAAGACACAGCTTGAAGACATTAACAACCAAACATCATGCTCCTTTATTGAGAAGCGTCTATTCAAGTTCTTGACTGGGAAACTGCCGACATATGTGAGATGGAATCGTGAGAAACTAGACCAGCTGCCACGGATGGACAAGTATCTTTCGGATCCGACCTACACCACACATGCAGAGTCGTACCAACAGGGATGTTTTGTAAGAGATCTCAAGGGAGCTTTCAATGGCAAAGGAATTGCCATCTCTGCGGCAGACAAGCACATGGAAGACTTGCTATCTCTTATTCTCGTGCTTCGTGCCACTCAGAACAAACTTCCTATTCAAATTTTACATAGAGGAGACTTGAGCGAAGCATCACAATCGAGGTTAACAAGCTTGGCCAGAACGACTGAGCTTAACATGGAGCAGATCAAGAGCTTCCAACCGTATCTACAGGCGTATCATGCAGACTTTGGTGATGCTAATTTGGACAAGCTTCTCCCGCCTCAAGAGATCTGGTATGTGGACATTACGAATGCGATCAATCCAGACGACCGCAGATTTGTGACGTATGGTAACAAGTTGCTTACGTTACTATTTGCATCATTTGAAGATACGGTGCTTATTGATACTGACACCGTTCCGTTTGTCAACATGGACCACTTTATCCTGGAATCAGAAAAATACAAGGAGAATGGTGCTTTCTTCTTCAAGGACAGACTTCTGTATGACCGTATGTCTGGTCCAGAACTCACATTCTTCCACAAACTGCTTCCTACTAAACTTGATTCTGCCTTCTTTGGAGTCCCAGAGTTGACGAATTTCACTTACAACAACAGATTCTTTGGCGAGAAGTTCAAGCATGTTCAAGAATCAGGAATGGTGGCTATCAATAAGAAAAAACACTTTGGAGCTACGCTGTCCATTAACCTGCTCCAGATGTGGCATGCTGCAACTGAAAGAGTTCACGGTGATAAAGAACTTTTCTGGTTGGGATTCTCCATTGCTGGTGATGAGTCGTACTACATGAACAAGTATGGCGTTGGTGCGGTTGGTGTGCTGAATCCGAACTCCAACAGATTAATAGGCGATTCGGATAATTCCAGACGCAGTCAGCTGAAGTCCCACATGCTGTGCACCACTCATCCTGCCCATCTCTCAGGCTTGGATGATCATACCTTACTCTGGATGAACTCAGGATTTATTACCTGTAAGAGACCAGAAGAAGCAGAGAAGGACATCAAGCTGGACCTGTACAAGAATGTGTTTGAAAGTGCAGAGCAGTTGAAAGAAACATACGTTGGTCCACTAAAAATTTCTGCGATCCTTGTTCCGCCGCCACAAGAGCGCGTGATCAACAATGAACTGGGTGAGCCTTCCTCCGGCTGGGACGTGATGTTTGGCTGTGGAGGATACCTCTACTGCGCCTATGACCGCATCGGTGCCAGTGAGGATCCATTCTATCAAGGGACACTGGTGGAGTACGACGAGAGACAGCAACTACTCTACGATTATCTCGGCGAGCTGTGGGTTTATAACAGAACTGTTGAAGATAAAAAGGCTTCTTATTAGTTAACCCGCTTTTCACGTTATAATGCATTCAACTCCAAGACCATACATGGCCTTCTCAACGTCTTTCTTCACTTTTAGCCAGTCCGTGCGCCTGGTGACAAACTCGTAAATCTCCTCCTGCCTGAAAATTCCGTTGAACTTGCTGAGATCACCGATGAGCTTCCCGAGCTCCTTAGAATCGTCGCTAGAGATGAGATACAACTGGCCTATTTCCTTCAACCCTGCAAACAACGGCGTAATATTCTTCTGTCGCAGCACTGTGGTGATAAAATTATAGTAGCAGTTCAAGTCGCTGATGAGAATGATTGCACCATTGGTAGAGATCTGCCGTTTTTTGATGTTTTTCACAATCACCTGGAAGAACCGTTCGCCAATTTCTTGCTGAAACACGTCAATCACTCCTTTCTCCGTGGACCCATTGAGAAAATTGATATGGTTGGACAGTAACTTTACCACTGTTCTTGCACATTTCGTTGGCCCATTGATCGCGATAGAGAAATCGTTAGACTTGGGGTTGAAATCATTGGGCAGTTGTAAAGCATTGAAGAGGAACTCGATTTCATCCATCAGCTTATCGATACCAGTGTTCAACCCATTAGCAACAAAACCATCAAGCGTGGCCTCGAGGTGTCTCTTTGCCTGGTTAGAGTTATTCAGGAATTCATTCTTATCAACAATCCTCTTCTTAACAAGCTCGCTCTCGTAAAAAATCTCGATCATCTGGTAAATCAAATCACCAATGTTGATCAGCTCGGTGAACTTCACCAGAGGTTCCACAGTATGAAGCGTCTCCAAACTTTCTAACGACTTGAACTCGGAGGGGTCGTATTGGGATAAGATATCGATAGCCTGCTCAAAACCTGGCTTAACATGCCTCTTTTCTAGTATCGTCACCAGCTTGATAAATATTCTCTCTATTTGTGCATTGATACCCTTTGTATCTAGGATAGATTCCTCAACAGTTCCAAATATCAACACGGAATCCACTCTTTTCTTGGCCTGTTCGATGATCTCAGTGGAGAGTTCGAAGTTGATGAAGTTCTTTAAATTCTTCAGATTCTTATTGATTACTTCAAGGTTCATCTTGAACTTGATCTCGTTTGCAGTCCCGTTTGATTTCGAAAACATCTTGGTGAAAGATGTCAATAGCTCAAACTTGTTTGTTTTGGCTTCTTCTGTGCTGTACTCGCTCATGATTGATTTGTAGATGCTCTCCTCTTCGAGCTTTTCCCTCTCTTCGTACTCCTTTTGATACCTTTGGATCTCTTTTACGGCATCATTCTGGAAACCAGAGATTGTTGCCTGCAAGTATTGATCCACCAGAGGTTCAAAGTATAAATTTATGAACGTTCTCACCATAACTTTGTAGTTCTCTCCTGCGTTTTTGGACTCGGACAAGCTCGGTACAAACCTCATAACGAGATGGTAATATACCTCCGGAACTATTTGTAGGTTCTTTTCACATTCCTTGACAAAGAACCCAGTGATGACGTCCCTCTCGATGACGGTCTCCATGTACATCAGCATGATTGGCAACTGTTGGCCAAAGCATTCGTCAATGGTTGATGACTTGGAGTTGAAATACTCCACGAGATCTTGAATGGCCATGTTGAGCGACTCTTCATCCAGCTGGTCACCAGGATCGAGTATGGTGTCAGGGAAAAAGTCTTGGGGAAACCTGTTTTCATCTTTGAAGAACTGCACAACAACCTCCTCTTGATCCAAGACATTCAAAGTCTCTACCAGTAATGCAAAGATTGAGAAATCTTTCCTTTGAAAGTTATCCCTAAGGTCATCGAACGTGGTTTTGGTGAACCGAGTGATAAGGGACCGCACCTTGTCGCTCATTTGAACGTAATGGTCCGCATCAGCGTCATCCATCTCCACGTATTTCCTTATGTTCACCAAGATCTTGGCCTGATCCTGTTCTGATAGTGTAGATCCTTCGAAGGGGTCCTGGTCCCTCTCAATCATTCCCAGATATGCCTGTAGCTCTGCCCATATAAGACAACAAGTTCTCTTTGGGTCTGATGTTCTCCGCAATTGGAAAGCTGAAGTAGCATCGAGCTCCACGAGGAGCTCATCCACATGATCAGAATCGAATATGACCAACGTCTTCGCAAGCCGTTCCTTGTAGTACTCCAGGTCTGTGCGGGCCAGGGCTTCGGAAACGTCCTTGTGCGACTGTTGCAAGTGGATTCGGTCGCCAATGGCCAAGTTCCGGCCTATGTTGCCCACTATTCTCGGGTGCACAAGAAGCTCCATCGGTCTCTGATCAACAGTGACTGGTCCCAAGCCCGAGATGCTGCCAATTGAGGGCATTCACCGCTTAGAACACCCCCTCTCTCTGCGAAGCCTCGGAGCGCACCCCGCGGATGCTGCTACCGGCGAAACACCATTAAACACCCGGACACCACATAGTTAATACCCTCTCACGAAACCATCACCAGTGAACAACGCAGGCGTAGAGCTACGCTCACTTACACATACACAACAGAGGTGGCCAGGGATGAAACCGTTCTCTACAAATCACGAGGAGCTCATCCATGACGTTGCATATGACTTCTATGGTAAGCAGCTGGCGACGTGCTCCTCCGACCAGCATATCAAGGTATTTGATCTCGATGCCACAACCAACGAATGGGTGCTGAACGATTCATGGAAGGCACATGATGCCAGCATTGTCAAGTTGAGCTGGGCATCGCCAGAGTTTGGACGGGTGCTGGCCTCCGTTTCGTACGACAAGACCGTACGAGTGTGGGAGGAGGACCTGGACGAGGCCCATGGATCGGGGCGTCGCTGGAAGAGGTTGAGTGTGTTGAGCGAGGCAAGCGGTCCACTCTACGATGTTGCATTTGCCCCGAGCCATTTGGGACTGAGACTTGCGGCCATTGGCAGCGATGGCGTGCTTCGGATTTATGATGCTCTTGAACCTGCTGACCTACGGTCTTGGACAGTCACGAGCGAAGTTTCCGTGCTGAACGTTGCCCCAGCTGCACATCTACAGAGTGATTTTGCACTCGCTTGGTGTCCCTCCAGGTTCTCACCTGAAAAAATAGTTGTGTGTGCATTGGACCAAGGATTCGTTTATAATAGAGATCCCTCAGGAAAACTGGTGCAGGCTGCCACAATCCCAGACCACTCTGGTCTCATCAGATCGGTGGCATGGGCTCCTTCGATGGGAAGATACCACCAGCTACTAGCCACAGGGTGTAAGGATGGGAATGTGCGCTTCTTCAAGCTCACGGAGAGACTCTCATCGAGACCGAAGGATGCAGACCTGGTTGACGAAAACAGTCCAAACGTGAACATCAGCATTGAGCTCGTGGGACAGCATGATGACCACCATGGCGAAGTCTGGAGCGTGTCTTGGAACCTGACTGGGACCATCCTCAGCAGCTCTGGAGATGACGGTAAAGTGAGGCTCTGGAAGGCTTCCTATAACAACGAATTCCAGTGCCTCAGTGTTGTCTCTGCAGAGGAAGGGACGTGATTTGCAACTACGGTAAATAAACAAGTCGAATCTGTCGTTTAACTATTTTGTACCGAAGAAATACCGGATTAAGCCCATTTACCCAACACCGACATCAAGATCATCCCTGCCATGAGTGAGCCCAACGCGACCGCGGTCTTCATCAGTGGGGCCTTGGCTAATGCTCCAAAGAGCCAGTCGTTTGCCCACATCTCCACGACACCCGTCCAGATCAGCACACCTGCTGAGAAGGAATCGAGTGTTCCCATCGCGATCAACGTGCTCTTGTCGCTCCCGTTGAACTTGGATAGGACACCAATACCGATGGCCATCCCTAGAGGTGTAATTATAGCAAATGCAGCACCCATAGTGATCTTGGAAAGGAACGTTGTGGACTCTAGCTGGGCAATACGCGACCCAAGGGCGATTCCTTCAAAGAACTGGTGGAAGACAATGACAATGAATAGGGTGATGAAGAACGAGTCGCCAGCGACAACCAAAGTGACACCGACGAGGATTGAGTGGAAAAGGATACCGGCCTCCATCGTCATCACAGAAACCTTATCATTTGGATGGAGTAGACCATGATGGGAGTGGTGGGCCATTTTCTCTGTGTCAACAGTTGTCGTGGCAACCGCATCCTTATCACCGTCCGATATCTCTTCTTCATTGGTTGCTGGAGCTATGGCGTTGCTTCTCCTCCGGAGGGCCCTATGTGCAATGTACTCCACCAAGAAGGCGATAAAAATGCCCGCAAGGGTGATGGCCGAGCCTGTTGCCTCGTAGACGAGCTCTCCGAGGCACTCGTTACTCCACATGAGATTGGCATGGGTGATCAGGTGCACAAATGCTGTAGAGATGATCACACCGGTACCGAACTGCTTAAGTATCACAAAGACGATGCCCTCCATCGAGAGGTTAAAGAACTTGTTGATGAGAAGTGGGCCGACGGATCCCAGGGCAGACGTGACTAGGATAACAAAGAGGAGTCCAATGCGCAATGGGATGTTATAGTCCCTGTCCACCTTTTCACACGATTGCTCATGCTCATCTCCTCCCACACAGTGCTCGACCCCAGCATGGAAGTGACAGTTCTCCCCGGCAGAGCTTGTAGTGGATTCATCTTCATCGTGGGAATCCCCAGCCTCAACAGCGAACTGAACTTCTGTATCGTTAGGCCCGACGCAAAAGGTCTCCGTCCCATGGGCATGGCAGTCAGTGTATGAGGCTGGTGCTGAGACACTGGCAGTTGGTGCTCCTATGACGGATCCTTCGAGGTCGCCAGCAAGACAGTACTGGACCGTCTCGTGGTAATGGCATCCCGTGATGGCTGTGATTGACAAGGAAGATGAAGATGACGAGGATGAGGACAAAGTCACTGCAGATGTCTGTGCAGCAGGTCTTGTTCGCGTGACGAGGACAACGTTGGTGGTCTCCTGCGGATAGATGCTCACCATGACGGAGGCAGCATGGACTGCTGCAAGAAGGAACGGTTGGAACTTCATGGTCATCGCAATGGGTTCAAGCTGCTCTGTTCGGCCGGCAATTTCACTCCCTTTAAGGCCATCTCACATAAATGCCAAGTAAAAACCCTGCAAGTTACCTGGACGCCGCAACGGGATGCCCAGACTTCGTGTAAATAGCACATTGGAGAGCACAGAGTACGCTGTTCATCCGTTGTTCATCCCCCAAAACTCGCAGTTGAGCTACCACCTGTTCGGTGTCTTTAATGCAGTTAATAGGGAGCGAAAGAGGAAGGACCCTGCGTATTTTTGTCCCCAGCGTTGAAATCAAAATCTCGGAAATTTAACTGCTTGCATAACCACCACGGCAATGCCAAGGGCCACAATGGTGCAAATAATTCTCTTCAGGGTAATATAAATGGTGAGGATGCTAGCTCTCTGCTATGGTATCATGAAACTCAGTCAACCACCCAATGCTCTGTCTGCTAGCTCTTCTTCCGCTCGCTTTGGCCCAGGCCAACGAGGCCACTTCCACCATCTGGGTCGAGACTGCCGAGGCCTCAGGCTACGAATGGGCTGCAAGCTGGAGACCGGACGTCCAGATCCATTCCTCGTGCAACAGAACTCAGTACATCCAGCTAATTGACGCCTGGGAGGAGACCAAGGAGCTCAGTGCCCATGCCAGGGACCACACCTCGAGATACGGCAACTCGAGCGAGATATACAGAAAGTACTTTGGCGATTCTCCCACGGCTGAGGTCATTGGCTGGTTTGATGGTGTAGTTAACCAGGACAAGACCGGTGTCTTGTTCCGGTGCGATGACATCGATGGAAACTGCCACCAGGACGGCTGGGCTGGACACTGGAGAGGTTCCAATGGTACCGACGAGACTGTCATCTGTGACTTGTCCTACCAGACCAGACGGTCTTTGAAACAGCTCTGTGCTTTAGGGTATACAGTCGCTACTGGCAAGACCACAGAATTCTGGAGTGGTGATTTGCTCCACAGAGTTTGGCACACAGAGAAGGTTGGACAGCTCACCGTTGACCATTACGCTGACACCTACCAAGAGTGTCTTGAGCTTGCGGAGACTACCCCGGAGGAGGCTGTGAGAAACTCTGCCACTTTGAGATTTTATGCCCTTGAGGTGTATGCCTACGACATTGCCCTTCCAGGCGAGGGATGCCCTGGCGACGACGAGGAACATGACCATGACCATGACCATGACCACGATAATGAGTCTGCTTCCTCTGGAGCTGCCAAGGCCTCTGCGAGTACAACCACGTCCGGATCTGGAACCCCAACCACTGCTACTGGTACGGAGTGTCATACCCACGACAACGGTGTCGTTCACTGTTCTTAGTTAGATTTCCTACTTGTAATACACTATGCCCCATGAAGATCAGGTAGTTCATAGTGCAAGACAGCCTTAGTGGACAAAAATTGGCCGCAGTAGCATCTGGACAAGGGTCCAGCCCACCCACACGATCTCCTGAATCCAACAAACCTTGGACTACAATTCAATTCACATGAGAACTCATTGCACAGATATTATAAACGCTTAAGCGACCAACTCAACGACACCACCGGCAGCTCTGATCTTCTCCTCAGCAAGCTTGGAGACGAATCTGGCCTTCACGATGACTGGAACCTGTGGCAAACGGCCCTTACCCAAAACCTTACCGTAGCCGTGGGCCAAGGTATCAATGACTGGGGCAGCAGAGGCGGAGGCAGACTTGAGGTACTGCTCTCTCTTCTCCTCCTCAACCAAGGTCCACAACTTGTCCAAGTTGAGGACTGGCTTCCAGAAGTGTAGCTGCTGCTTGTGGAAGTATCTCTGACCAACCTTACCGAAGTAACCTGGATGGTATTTATCCATGTTGGTTCTGTGGTGGTGCTGACCACCAGCCATACCTCTACCACCCGGATGCTTTCTGTGCTTACCAACTCTACCCTTACCGGCTGTACTTTGTTAGTATTTTGATCGCTCGTTCGTTTGGTGTGTCATGTATGCATAATGGGGTTCTCATTCTGCTGTTGATGGTACAGTCTCTTTGCGAAAGAGTCCTGGTGACTCCGATTGACCTCAGCTTGTGTGTGAAACCCTCAAAGATCTTGTAAACCCTGCCAACACGCCTTCTGGTGAACCCTCAGCGACACACCGTGTATCTCGTTGCAAACATACCAGAAACGTGACCTCTGTGCTTTCTAGTCTTAGTCAATCTGGTAGGCATCTTGAACTGTTTGGTCTGCTCCTCCAAGTGTGTGAGTGTGTTGAAAGTTTTCGATTTTTTTTCAGCGCACGCTCTGCAGCGAACGGAGCCCAGGAGCCAGGGGGTGTTTCGCGAAATTCGAGCAGTCCCAGCAGCTGCGCTGTGTGTGGTGTGTACCAGGGAACTTTGGTGCGCGACGGGGGGTGCAAATTGGGGTGTACGGATGTAAAAGGCGGGTTTTGATTCAGGGTGTTGGAATGTGAGGGCAGAGCAAAGTGTGTATCACGTGATATACAATATAAAGCCCTGAACAGGGGGGCGCGGTCTAATCCACACGGATGTTCCACACAGACTCGTACGTCTTGTGGCCCTTGGTCTCCGGGACATAGTGCAGTACAAACCAGACAAACAGCATACATATGAGCGCAAAGAGCAAGTAGACGTACCCGCCAAAGGCCCCGTATGCGATGGGAAAGAGGTAGCCGACGAGGAAGGTTGCAATCCAGTTGATCACAGTTCCGTAGCTCTGCGCTGCAGACTTGGCCTCCTCCTGCGTCACCTCTGAGATCATGAGGAAGGGAATTGGACCAAGGCCTGTTGCAAAGGCAGCGACGTATGCAAATGTTGCAGCGACGGAGATGGAGGAGATCGAGTGAAGGATGCCCAGAGCCATCAGCGCAGACGATGCTCCCATGGTGGAGACACTCATGGTGAGACATGGCTTGCGTCCCAGCTTATCAACCAATGGAGCAGCCATGAACGTTATAACGGCGTTTCCCAAAGAGATAAAACAGTTGATTAGAACAGCATACTGTGGCAATAGCTTCCGGATGGTTCCAACCCCATAAAAGATGATGGAGTTAATGCCGCAGAATTGCTGACCTGCAAGAATAGCCGTGACCACAACCAAAGAGTTTCTGTAAAGTGGATCAGCAATGTAAGACCGCAGTGACACATGCTCGGACTTGACTTGCAGGTCTTCTCCGGGAAGCAACTCCTCCTGCTGTTGTTGTTCGCCATCCTCGCCATAGTGTCTGATCTCCTCAACGATCAGGCTGGCATCTCCCCCGAGCCGGGCAATCGCTTTACTGGCCTGCGTGTGCTTTCCCTTGGAAACCAGCCATTTGGGCGACTCGTCAATCAGTAATACAGAGACAACGTTCAGCGCACCTAGAAGAGCACCTGTGAAGAGCAAGTACCGCCATTGGATGCTGTTAGCCCACTTAACAGCAAGCACCTGTGTCAGCAAGATGCCCAGGTTGATCGCCACCTGGTTCATTGATCCTAGGACGCCCCTCAGCCCCGAGGGACTGATCTCAGAGATCATCAGCGGGGTCACCACAATAGAGCAGCCGGCTCCCAGGCCAGAGATGAAACGGCCGAGCGCCAGCACCCAGACGGCGTTGCTGAACCCTTCCACCAGCGACCCGGCAACAAAAACGAGTCCGTTCAGCGCCATGCTGACGCGTCTTCCCGTCCAGTTCGTGAGCCAGCCGGCGTACAGACTGCCCACGAGTCCTCCAAGCGAGAACACGCTCGTCACGATCCCTAACCCCTGTTCATCCATGGGGAGACATGGCTTCAGGCCAATCCTCTGCTGCCAGGTGGCCTGGTAGGCTGTCCCAGGGAGAGGGACGTCCGCCTGGCACGAGAGCACCGCGGAGGGCCCGTTGAGCTCGGACATGTGGTAGCCGTACTGGAGCGATGCGATGCAGCTGACCGCGACGGCCAGCACCAGCGGCTTCGTGTACTGGCGGTCCATTGAAAAAAAAGCTGTCTGTCTTCTCTTTCCTGTGCTGTTGTCGTCTTGGTTTTATCAGTTTAGTTGTTTATCGGTTTAATGTGTGGATATGACAGCTTTTCCCTTTGATCCCCCCACAAACCCACAAAAACGAAATCCTTGTATCCCCAACAACGCTCGAATCGAAACATATCGACAATATGGACCCCGAGGACTTTGACAAGACCAACTCCAAGGGCCAGCGGCTCCATCTGCCCTGGCAGGTGCGTGTCCCGCTGGCGTCGACGGCTTCCTTCTTCTGTGGGCTGGTGTACGGGATGCACCACGACTACTCCATCGCTGCGACACGTTATCTCATCGAGAACTCGCACAGACTACCCAAGACGAAGGGAGCTTGGTACTGGTACTACAAGCGCAAGAACTGGGTGTGTCTGAAGTCAGCGGTGAGAGGTGGACTCAAGATGGGTGTCAGGACAAGTGGGTTCACGCTCCTTGTGTTTGGACTCGAGGCTGCAATGGACTCGCTTAGAGGAAGGGTGGACTGCCTCAACACAGTGGCCACCAGTCTCGTTGTTGGCGGTGCATACACAAAGCTGAGGGGCCTTACGCGGAGCGCATCTATAGCGGTTTTGAAGAAAGGTCTGTTGATCGGAGTGGTGGGAGGGGTCCTCCAGGACGCATTGATGTTACGTAGAGGAGAGTTGTGGTACGTCAATCGAGTCTATGGAACAGCTAGGTTCATGAGTTGACATCACACTATACATACAGAAAAAAAACACACATGCTGCATTTGATTGACATGTATGACTCTATTCCTCATCGATTCGCTGCATTGACATGTACCACTCTCTACTCTTCATCAGTATCTTCCTCTTCATCAAGATCCAGGATAGGGTAGCTCAGTAGTACGGCAACCCCTGTCACCTGATCCAGCTGGACACCAGAGTCGTGCAGACTCGAAAACACAAACACTTCACCACCAGTGTTCCTCACCACCTCGGCCAATTCGGCATAGTGCTTTCTCAAAGAGATATCATCGCTTCTGAACAGAGTATCTGTTAGCAAAAGCTTCTTCACGGCACCCATATGTACAGCCTTTTCACACTCTTTTGGTCCATACCAGGACTTCCCATCATCGGCATTCAAACTCTTGAAGAACTCATCCAGTGCCTTGGTATCACGGGCGTACTTAGTGTCAGCCAGCTGCTTCTGCACAGAATCAGACTTCAAAACCTCATCCAGGCCCTGAATGAACCCTGTGGAGCTGTGCGTCACCAAGAACTTGCTCTTGAGCGTGTCCAGATCTTTGGCATTGTTCTTGACAGCAAGGGCCAAGTACTTCTCATATACTCCCTGTGCCCAAAACCCAGGGGAGGCCAAAATTACAGCCTTGAGCTTGCTCAAATTGAGCTGTCGCGTCATAGCATCACACACGTTTGTATAAAACTTACCCAAGGCCTTGTCATGTGCAGAAGAGTCTCCACGACGCTTCTTGGGGATCGATTTTTCAACCTTCTCCTTGAGCACGGTCATATTCTCTGTGATGAAGCACAAGTGGGCCACTCCTTCCTGCAACACCACCGCTGCAACCTCGGACTTGGCCTCAATATCACAAGAGTTTGCCACCTGTTCAAGATCCCGCTGGTCCCATTCGTCTTTGTAAAGCGTCAACGGGTATTGATAGCCCACCTCGGCAGTATGGAACGACCCAACGGGGACATCCTCCACCGGGTCCATGGACTTGCCTCTGATTCTGAAGGACTCATCCGCTGGCATGAACTCCACATCTTCAATAGAGAGCCTCAGCCTGAGTAGCTTCTTCTCCGACTTGGCACCTTTGACATCGGCCTTCTTCACGTTGCGCAGCGTCTTTAGAGTCACCTCGTCATGTGCGCGTATGAGATTGTACAGCACAAACAGGTCCTCCTTGTCCTGTGCGATGAGGGTCTGCGAGCCAGAGTTTGACTTTTCGAACCTGCTTCCTACCAGCTTCATTCCTTTGGAGCGATCTCGATATTGGTGGAGCTTTCCCGGAGGTTTGATACTTCTCGCTTTGAATATTTGTGGCCAGGCGCAATTTGACAGGATTTCTTCTCGCTCTGAGCACCACCAGGTTTGAAGGGAGAGTGGACTCGAGCTCGATCTACAGAAGATTTGTCCTATGCACAAAAGTTATGTCTATTCAGCTGACATTGGCATCAACCACTGTAGAGGCCTTGAACACCTCGCTGTTCTTGTTGACCAGCTTGGCATCAGGCTTGCCCTCCTGCTTGAACACAACTTCAAGACCCTCGTTTGTGGAAAAGCCCGGCTGGATGGCCTCCCACACCTTCTTCTTAGGGTTCAACTGCTTCTCTGGAACGCTGTCAAAGCCTTCAAAGAACACCTTGTCACCAGCCTTTGACCCGGCTGGAGGCACGACGAACTCAACATGACTGTGGTCCTTTGTCGAGGCACACAGCACCATGGCGGCGGACTTGATACCACGCATGTTTGCCGGCTTGAGGTTGGCCACGACAACGACAAGGCGCTGCTGCATGTCTTCAATGGCAATGTGCTTGACCAGGCCGGAGCACACGGTTCTTGGGCCCTCCTCATCACCACAGTCAATCGTGGAGACGTACAAGGAGTCTGCATCTGGGTGCTTCACCGCCTTCTGGATGAATCCGACACGGAGGTCAATCATGCCAGGGTTGGGTGGAACCACTTCGGCAGCAGCCTTTGCCTGCCCTGCGGAAGCCTTGGCCTTCTTCTCCTTCTTAGCCTTCTGTGCCTCCTCACGGAGCTTCTTCAATGTTTCCTCATCCGGCTTGCCCTTTGGCTTGGAGTCCTCCTTCTTTGGCTCGGCCTTAGCATCCTTCTTGGCACCCTTCTTTGCGTCTTCGGTCTTGCCATCCTTTGTCTCCTTCTTTGGCTTCTCCTTGATCTCTCTTGGAAGCTCGACGGAGAAGTCAATGACAAGCTTTTCTCCCTCTGGAACTTCAACCAAGGAATTCTGGATAAGGTCGGCCCACCTCAGGACATGACGAGTAGCGGCATAGTCCTTGGTGGCCAGGGTCTTGAGCACCGGTAGAGCTCTGGCAAAGACAACAGCATCAGCAGCGCTTGGAACATTGCCCAACAGATAGGTCTTTCCCTTCAGGTTTTCGTTGAACTCTGGAAGGGTATCTTGGAGTCTCTTGGACAAGGTGAGCCACTGGGACTCGAGTGCCTTCTGCTCGTTTGTGAGCTCTGAGAAGCCTGTTGTTGCTGACTCTGCGTCGGCCAGAGAGAGCTTCTGGAACTGTGCTGTGAGATCTGACATCGTCTGTAGTGGTGTACCCTCTTCTCAAACGGACCTGTAAAGCGTTGAAGTAAATTTTGTTTCACAACGGCCGTCTTTCTTTAATGCGAGGATTAAGAGGGAAAAAAAAAGAGTCAGGTGACCGTGCGAAATGGCAGTCTGCTTGGAGAAGGAGGAAGGAAGAGGAAGAGGAGAAGTGCCCCCCTCCTCCATAGATCGATAACAATCATCAGGATTCAGATATGGATCTGTCTGGTGTGGCTTTTGTGTGGATTCTAGAGCCCACGGTTAACAATGTAGACTGGCTCTTTAATCCCTCCCACCAAAGATCCATCAAAGACTATTGGAAAACACCGAAACCTGGAGAAAAATCCACCTCCCCCCACACACACATTACATCACAACATAGACAAGATGACCGCATCGCCGAAGCTACGGAGGAAGACCGCACGGGCCTGCAACCACTGCAACAGGGCACATATCACCTGTGATGACCAAAGACCATGCCAGCGGTGCGTTTCGCGAGGGCTGGGCCAGTCGTGCGTTGATGCCCCCAGAAAGAGGAAGAAGTACCTGATGGACCAGCATGAGATGGGCCAGCCTGTGGCTGAACAGCCCATGGTGTATCAGACGAGCATAAGCTCGATGGACTCAGAATCTCCACAACATCCACACCAGCAGGTACCGTACCAAAACCGAAAGTTCATGTCCAACGCTGCGAACAATGAGTACTCCATCCTGGCTGACATCACACGACAAGATGAATATACTGCGGGCCAATACAGCAAAAGATCCGTCACACCGATTCCACCTGACATATATACCAAGCTCAAACAGGGAAACAAGCTGATCAACCAGTACCAGCTCGGAAGAGTGCAGGATCAGCTTCTCACGTACCCTGAGGTTTCCCAGCTCATCGCTGGTGAGCGACTCTCGGACCCTGAGGCAAAGAACCGGAATCTGTCATTCTCCATTGCCGTGGATGAGCAGAGCGAGTACTCATCCTTGTCGTCCTTCGGTCTCCGTTTCAAAGATTCGGAAGATATTTATTCCAAGATTGGGGAACCATTCAGTTATACCCCTGGTTTCCATTCGCTGATCCGCTATTTAAAACAGAGGTTCAACAGAGAAGACCTCATCAAGATGGCCAAGGCCATGGCTAGTTATCGCCCAAGTTTCATTGCATGCACTAACACGTTGAAGAAGGATGACTTGATCTTCATGGAGCAGTGTTTCCAGCGGACTCTACTTGAGTACGACAAGTTCATCTCCATTTCTGGGACCCCAACAATTGTGTGGCGGCGCACAGGGCAGATCGCGTATGTCTCGGAGGAGTTTAGCATTCTTACAGGCTGGACAAAGGATCAGCTGTTGAACAAGGTGACTTTTATCGTGGAGCTTATGGATGACCTTAGCGTGGTTGAATACTTCAACCTTTTCTCCACCATTGCATACGGCGACTTTAGAGGTGCAACGATGGGGGAATGTACGCTACTCACCCAGGAGCGGGACTCTTTGAAGACAACGTGTATGTGGACATTGAAGAGAGACGTATTTGGCATCCCTATGATGATCGTGGGCAATTTCCTACCCATAATCGGATGATCTGTAAATGCATAGGTGTAATATGAGAGGGTCGCATCTTTAGAGCGTAATTGCCCCCCTACAACAATAAAACACAACAGGAAGCTGGTATTCGGCAGCAACGTAGATCACTGAGCAAGGATTGACTTGACAAACTCGACATAGTCAACATTGCCGTCCTTAGTAACGTTGACACCCTTCAAGAGCTCGTCCACTTCCGAATCGCTGAGCTTCTCACCAACAGAGGTGAGGATGTATCTCAACTCACCGACACCAATATATCCCGAGCCCTCCTTGTCAAACACTTGGAATCCCTTGATGTAGTCTTCAGGCTCTCCTAGAGGCTTGAAGCCATCCGGACGGTTGATGATCTCCACATAGGTTTCAAAATCAAGCTCGCCAGAGAGCTGGGATTGCAAGTCCGCAATCTCAGCGAGCGTTGGGTTCTGGCCAACTGCGCGCAGCAGGTCACCTAGTGAGTCTGGGGAGACCTTACCAGTGCCCTTCTTGTCGAAAAGTGAGAAGGCGTCCTTGTATGTCTTGGTGTTGGATGACTGCGGGGTTAGCTCTGGCCTCCGTGCTATAAGTAATGACGTACCATTTCTCTTATGTGTGGGTGATGGTGAGGATGCTGTTTTTCGTGTCAGCTTTTGTTTACATTTCGCGTTCGGACAGAATGTCCACAATACTGATGACGGGGTTTCGGCCATTTCCTTTCTGAAGGGTATACACAGTACTGCAGGCATATACACTGAGCAGTTGCTTTCGAACATACCACTTTGTATAAACTTCTCTCACCATTTAAAATTTGGCACTTCCGGGCCTCCAGGAATGGTCAGAAAATGGAAATGGGTGCTGCCCTCCTGCGAATTTCGAGAAAAATTTCGAGAACGGGCTGCTGGGCCGAAGATGTCGGGCATGAGAACTCCTTTTGTTTTACGACGGATCAAGAGGAGAGAGAGGTGACTGCTGTCAAAGGCCAGTGGTCACAAGACCAGAACTTTCAGGGCAGCATTGCCCAATGCTGAGGCACCCAACCCAGTCCACTCTATACCAGGGAATACGAGCCCTATGCAAAGGTATCAAATTACGAAGGATTCAACACCGTTCTCGAGATCCGGCCATCCGTGCTCTGGACTGTGGTTACAGGGCCTCCAAAGTGCAAAAAGACATTTATGATATTTTTTTTTTTTGTGGCTCACCGTTGCGGTCGGGCTTAAAATCCTCTAGTCGGGGCTAAAAAAGCGGATCTTCCTTCCTTCCATTTATACCTACCACCAGCAGCGAGTCAGAAAAAAAATTTCAATTAAATGTCCAGTGTCAACTCATTTTGCCAGGTAACGCGGTTCAAGCTGCTCGTGAAATTGCAGGAAAGGCTCCAGCTCGCCAATGTGTGCAGCCCAGTGACAGAGGAGATATGCTGCATCTGTATAAACGGGTTCGAGAGCGTGCAGAATGTTCTGCTGCTGCCCTGTGGCCACTTCTACCACTTGGCATGCATTCTTGGCCTTAGACTGATGAAACACCAATCTGGGAGCTCCCTATCACAGCTGAGAGACTTTAAGTGCTTGATTTGCCAAATTGGATCTCATGCGGCACTTTTTGTTCTACAAGACCCCCCAGGAGGTACCTTACAGTAATAGGTGAGCCTACTGTGGCCTGGTTTTACATAGCCTTCAAATACACAATGCCCACTGCACGAAGGGTTGTTACTTGTTCCAAAGTGTGCATTTTCCTCGTAGCCAACATTTAAGGTTGATACCAGGCATTGAAGGTGGCAAGGTCAGTGACCCTCATCCCTCTGTTACACACACGGTTAGCTGTGTCAGCCATTCAATAGGACACTCCAGATCCATGGACTTCTTTCATATTCTAGATCAGCAACAAACGGCATGCCATGCTTTAAAACTTTGCACTTCGTCTTTGACCCCAGCTGAAAGCTCACAGGGGAGAATGCACTTATGAATCAATGTTCACAGGGTAGAATATCAATATATCAACAACATTGCATACTCAATAACAATGTGGGGCTTCTCGCCTTGCCATTGACAATTGGCCGTTTCCTCTCGGTAACACCGACACAGCGTAGTGGTGCTAGACCGATGGTGACAGTCGTCTCTGGGCACTGCCCTGCTTTTTTCAATGCATCAGAGCCACCAAATGAAAAGTGACCCATCGCACTCACCCCAGCCGTCTCTCATCCCCACCATTGTCTCTCATGATGCCACCCTCATCGTAGTCGTTAAAGACGAACCAGAAACCCATCCTCTTACTGCTTAATAGAGGCTCAATTTCTGTGTCATCTGAGGCCTCCAAACTAGCTAGGCCTGTGTCCCCTAGTCGCCTCTATCCACCCTGCAGCGTACGTTAGGGATTTTCCCCAAGCTCACTCAAAGCGACACACCCTTGTCAAGGGCACGTCTTGTTGTTAGGAAATAGGACACCACGACGGGTGAGACACCAAGAGGTTATTATACCTTCACGGTAACTGAGTAACCCCCTCGCCTTTCATCTCCTCAGTCCCGTTGAATACGACCATTTCCACTCAGCCAGCAATGCCACTATAGCCAGCTGTTCTCCTGCATCTCCTGCATCTCCTGCATCTCCTGCATCTCCGTTCTTCGTCGAGGCCGAATCCCCGATTCTGCCCGTAAAGGTCGAGAAAGAGACCATCGTGCCCGGTCCGTCCTACACAGGTCCAATTTGAGAAGGCATTCGCTGAGTTACAGAGCGATTTGTACGACTAAACACATCGGTACATTCTTGTGAAGCACGATGCCGATGGTGTCTCCCACCTTGATCTCCTATTTGCCGGATTATGCTCAAGGAGAAGGAGCAGATGCTTTATGCCTCGTCTAAGAATATTTGATACGGCAGTTGGGGTCAGATATGTTCCCGCACATACGATTTATCAACGCTCTGGACACGTCAACACATTCCAACTGGAAGTCCCTTGTCACTGGTGCCAATTGGGGGCTCTTGACTTCTGAGGAGAAAGAATTGGAACTGATCAAGGGAATGGGGTCCCACACAAAGCTGCAACAGTCAACGACGAAGAAGCCACTCGTTGCCGCAACCAATAGCTTGGCATTGAAGCTTCATGACAATGCTAGATATCACTGTGCAGGGGAACAGGTTATACTCTTTCAACATTGACCTCAATACCGAGGAGGTGTTCCTCTTCAACACGGTCCCACTGAGTTCTGCTGACCAGTTACCTGTTGCTCTGGAATATCAGTAATACAACCTTGTGAATGTCCGCTCTGAGACATGTCTTGTCTTTCGGTCTCCATCTGGATCTAAAGTACGTGCCTCTTCGACAGACAATGCGGTCCATGTCCACGCCGCCGGAGATAGTTTAGCCGTCCATTTGTAACCTGCTGGCGTGGTTATATACATATGCTCTACGCTGTGAGATAATCGCCTGCTTTATGTCCACAACTCTTTTCAATTAGTCTACGTATGTTCACTGGCGAGCAGCTCGTCAACCAGCTTCAAGACATCATCGCTCTCACGCTTAACACTGTTCTCCTCGTCATAAGAAGGGTTCTCCAGCTTGTCCCTCACCGCTCTATCTAACATTGTTCTCAATTCCTTGATCAATACGGCGTTCTTGCTCCAGGTACGAATAGGTAGCCAAGAGTCAAGAACAATGCCCGGAGACTGCCTGCCCTGTGATATCGAAGAAAGATCATAAGTGAAATCTCCACCAAACAACAGAGTAGAGAGCGTTGATGTGGGGGTGATTTCCCTCAGAAAGAGTTTCGATGTGATGGTTGATGAGTTATACACAACGAACGTTGATGCAGCAAATTTGTTGCTCTTTATCTTGGGTGTCAACGCTACCTCACGCTGTTGCAAATTTAGAAACTCCTCAGAGCCCTTCTCCTCCAGCTGCAACTCTTGCACCTGGGACTGCGAGAATTCTTTGTTGCTGGTATCAAACAGAACAGATGATGGATGGATAAAGGCCCTCGTGGCAGGAAACTTGTCAATGGATATATCGGATGTTTCATTTGACTGGCTCACTTGTGTGATGTACTCTTCATTTCTGATCCAATACTTGATCAGCTTCTCTTGGGGGTCAACCTGGACAGATCCAGCCCCAGTGCTCAGGAATTTCGCGTTCGGAAGCTGGGCGCGGGCCACTTGCGGATAGAAGGCACCAGTAACTATAGATCTGATCACAGCAATATTCTTGCCGTTCCTATTGAGGTTCTTGTTTCCGTCCCTGTACTTCAATGGAATGAATCCAATATCTTCCAAGATGGAGACATACTGAGCTTTTGCAGATTTTATCTCGGTAATCTTGTTGAATGACAACAGGTTATCTTGCATATACTTCTTCTTATCTTGCGACGATTCCAAGCGAAGATATTTCTCCACAATGAGGACACTAGAAATCAAATCTCCCACACCTCGGTTCTGAGATAGAATATTCTTGATCTTATCTCTGTTCTCCACCGAATGGATAAAGGGAGAACCAGAACCAAGCACAGATGCAATAAGAATTCCAAAATCCGTGCACCCGAAGATGATAGAATAGATGAGCAAAATACCATGCTTGGGGTCAATGATTGGAAGCAGTGATACATATTTACCAAGCTCTGTCAAGTCATCGTACTCATCGATGAGCCTGGCACATTTCAGCAGTTCTTCGGACTTGATCATCGCATCCCTTGGAGGGGGGTCTAATCCGCTGTTCAAGAACCCAACGACGTCTTTCACACCGATAGTCTTCACAACCAAGTATAAGGAGTTTAAATTGATTCGCTTGATCTCTGGGATCGGTGCATCCATCATACTCTCATGCGTCTCTTTAGTGAATAGCTTGTACGACACACCTTCAGATACACGACCAGCACGGCCTCTTCTTTGCTTAGCTTCAGCCTTTGACACAAACGTCTCAACAAGTCGCGTAGTGTTGTCGACTGCATTGTAAGTCATGGACTTGACCTTTCCCGAGTCAATGGTAGCCACACAGTCATCGATGGTAATCGAAGTTTCCGCGATATTGGTCGAGACAATGATCTTTCTCTTGCCAGCGTTTTTGCCAAACACGCGGTGTTGGTCTTGCGGTGTGAGCGCAGAGTGCAATGGGAAAATCACGCTTGGCTTCTTGAATCTCTGCTGGATTGTGCGGATGCATGCACCAATCTCAGCGACACCAGGAAGGAAAATTAGAATGGATCCAGCATTTCCAGCATGTGTCAAGTCTTGATCTATCTTCTCGACGAGATCCGAGATCAGGTCATAGTTCACACGCCCTGAATTGAAAAAGTTTGAGTCTGATTTCGGATAGATCCACTCGCCATTGATCTGTATCTGGAAATGGGTCTTCTCCAGCACATCATCAAGGTAGAAATCCTGGATGGGGAAAGTACGACCCTTGATATGAGCAAAGTCAATTTCTGGGAAATATGCCTTGAAAACTTTCGTATCCACTGTGGCACTCATAAGCACAATCTTCAGATTCTTGAATTTTGCCAAGAGTCTCTTCATCATGATGATAATTAGGTCTGTCTCCATAGATCTCTCATGGACCTCATCTATCACCAAGACAGAATCGTTCAAAAACTCATCACCATTCTGCAAAAACTTGACCAGTATACCTGTGGTCAAAAACTTGATCCTTGTGTTCTTGTTGGACTTATTCGCGCCTCTGATAATGTAACCAACTTCTTCACCGCACTTGGATGCGCGCTCGTCCGCGACTCTCTCAGCAAGACCAATCGCCGAAATTCTTCTCGGTTGGGTACACAGTATTTGAGTCTTGTATTTCCCCTTTGCGTACAGGTCGTCCAAGATAAACTGTACAAGTTGTGTAGATTTACCCGATCCGGTCTCACCAGTGATCAAACTGATTCTGTGTGAATTGATCACATTCATCAAGTTCTCTTTCTCTGTCCATGCAGGAAGCTGAGCCCTCTGTTTTAACATCCTTTCCATCTCCTTAGATTGTGCTCTTCTTTGGTAATCATCCTTGATGAACTGAGCGTCAGGGTTGGATCTGAAAACTCTGCGACCCTTAGAATTGCTAGATACGACATCCAAGTCATCAGTGCCATCATTCAGCACCTTGACACTTTCAAGAAGCTTTCCAGGATCCTCAATGATCGCATCACAGTTCTGCTGCAACCAGTCGACAATAGAAAATATGTACTGATCACCAATAAGGTTTTGAATGGTGTACCCTGCAAGTTTTGTGATAATCTTCAACTTGACATAATTGGGCAATTTCAAGTTTGGATTCACTGTGGAAATCACAAAACCAGCGAGTTGGAAAGGATATTTCTCCGGTTTATACACCGTCACCTGAAGCATCTCATTCAGCTTGATGATTACCGAGGACTCGTTCAATCTTTGAATCTGATTAGAATCATAGATCATAGTCAAACTTTCCACTTCTTCATCCCAAATATCTTGAGATGATTGGTCTTCGTGATTGGGCTGGGAATAGTCTGCATACTTGCATGTCAATGACACTATGGTCTTCACTAGGTCAACATCGTGCTCGTTGAGGGCCAAAATGGCTTCAAAACGTGAGACGCCAAGCTCCATCACTCTCTTAACAATGATTTCGTTCCTGTCAGCAACGGTGACTGAATCTTGGGCACTTGGGTCAGAAAAATATGCGGGCAAGTCATCATCAGGAACGTTGAACAAGAGATAGGATAAGGGATCCTGAAACTGAAGTGCTTCTTCAATATGTGATTTCCTAAAGCCGATAGCTTCGAGCGTCTTGAGCATATCTGCGCCATGTGGAATACTCACCGGCTTCCAGGTAACGTGATGACGAATAGACTGTTGAATCATGTCACGCTGCTTAACGGAAAAGCGAAATGAAAGCGCAGAGTCCCACACTTTCTTTGGAAATTTCACATGACGCTCTATCTTTGGTGGTGTAGGCCTTTTTTGCCTCTGAATTGGCGGCTCAACAAGAGGTTTCTTTACAGAAGTGATCACCATTGGGGCTTTTTTCACCTTGGACTCATTGTTCAATCGAACTTGCTCTTCTTTCTGCCTCGTCTCTTTCGCTTTCCGATCGCTAAGGACGACTTTGAATGGATCATCGGTGTATAGTCTATCATGTTTTGTTGGATTCTCCTTCAGCATTAATTTTCTCTCATCTTCGAGTTGAGCCCATACGTCCTTAAACTCTCTGGGGAGCACCATGTGCAAGCTTTTGTTGAAGCAAACTCTATGAAGTGCAACCGTTGCGGCATAAAAGCGAGCCTCAATGGCAGTATCGTTGGGCGGCAGTTTATGTGGACACTTGACTATGATCTTCTCTTTGGATTTGGGTTCAGTCCACCTCAAGACAGCGGTTGCAGCCATTCCTTCCTTCACTTTGAACATATCGTATTCAACCCTTTCCCATTTTACTCTCTGTGCATGCTCATGGAGCAACGAAAGAGGAGTTTTACCGCTTGATGGTCGCTTTATTGGATTGACTGGCTTCTCAACATTGTTGATCTCTGTTTCTTTGGAGCTTTTGCCCTTCTTTCTTGCATCTGTCGAGGGAGGATCTGCTGGTTGTGCTCCTTTACCCTTCTTAGTCGATATAGCAGGAGTAGTATCCCTTGGCTGGTTCTTCTTCGCCATGGATCCCGCAGGAACCAGAAGTGTTGTATGCCAAGGCGAAGAGGTTCATCGCCAAAATTTATGAGTCAGTCAACTGCCAGCACCGGTTAGGATGCTGAAAACTGAGACTGAAAATGCTCCGGAAAAGTGCGTTTACCTATGCCGGCAGAAGACATTTCGGAGCTTTTGAGAGAAAAGGCACCCGCGGAAATCCGAATACCCTCTGCAGTATAAAGCGTGCCAATCGGTGTTGCGCTTCAGAGTCCTGGAAAAGTCAAGGCCCATCTGGTGAACCAGCAGCGAACAACGCACAACGTATAAGTAGCTCTGCTCGTACAGCTCTAAAGAAATGAGACTTAGAATCATGCTACTCAATAGCTCTAATATGCGCTGCGTCATGTCAACTCTAACCCGTTGGTGGCTGGTATAGACGATACCTTTCCTGGCGAGAGTTTTGGCATCTTTATACTGCTCTCTAAATATCCTTATGTGGCAGCTTTAAGAGTGTTTGATTTGAAAGCTCTCCCGTATCAGTGGTTTTCATCTTACTGCCAGCACATGATGGACAGCCTTGCAGATCCAGAGAACTCACGTCATAGATATTTCAATAAGCTAGTGTTTCTAGGAATAAAAGATATGTTGCCTTAGGTCATTGATTCCTCACACCGCATCATCCAAGCGCCTGCGCTTTTTTGGCTGACGCATCACTCTCTCTTCTCCTCTTGCAACAGTCTCGCCTGCTCCAACCACAGAGGATACAGCGGTTTCCTCGCTGGCTTCTTCTTTTAACGTAATACCTTTCATTACCTGATCAGCAACAAGGCGAAGTGAGGTTGGTGAAGGGATCTTTGGAAGCGTAGCCGAGGAAGGAGTAAAGCACATCGCTGCGTCAAACCCAAAGATATCAGCCGTTTCCTTAACACCAAGATAGCCTGTTAGTGTACTTAAAAGGTCCGCCCTTGACATGGTAGCCCTCGTCTCGTCGTCTTCTGTTACCCGTTGGAAGACTCGCTGGGTCGCTTTCAGTTTGTTATGAAACAGAAGACTTTTCAGTATATGAACACAGGGGAAAAAATCTCTTCGTTTCTCACAACGCGAGAAGTCTCCACACAGAGAACACTTCATTGTGTTGAACTTTGTTTTTGCAGGATTACCCTCAATGGAGACGCTATGAGGCCCTTCGAGAGTCACAGTCACGGGTATGCTTTTTATGTCAACCATTTTGTGGGCGCGGAAGTTCTGCCAGTTCGTGTGTCTTCTGACGAGCCTCAAGTACTCAGCACTGACCTCCATCGAGTCCTTGGCACTGAAATCAGAGTTCCACTCCAGCAAGAATTGAGATTTCCCCTGGGATTTGACATTGAAAAAGCTGGTGGTTGCAATGGCCTCTGAGAACATCACGCATTGTGTTGGATAGATCTTTCCAGCATGTTTCTGATTTTTCCTCAGGACTTCAGATAGGATGCCATGCTGGTGATCTATTAGACTGCAGATAAGGGACGTCGCGTTGGTGGCTTTGATTTTTTCAGCTTCACTGCCATTGGACGTGTACACCTCGAAGTTAATATCCCTGTTGCTTCTGCTCCATGAGTCCGAGAATCTAGTTAAAAGTCCATGCGTTGATTGTATGGGGTGACTCTTTTTGTTGTTGAATATGCCTCTTATCTTTTCCACATATAGCTCTCTCTTCTTGGGGCAGAGGCACTGTCCAGCCTTGCTGAACCAGCGCCGCAGGGGTTTCCTTAATGGCGCCGGTTGAGCATCCAGGTTGCGGCAGATGTCAGTGCTGCATTGCAGATGCATGCGGCTTAGTGTGGTGCCTGACTGAATCCAATTCGTCTCAAAGTTGTACTTTAGACTTGCTCCAATTCCTCGACGGTTATCAGACATCCAGTGAATTTTCGACAGATCAACTTGCCCATGCTTGTCTGCTCGCAATGCCTTAATGAACAAGTTCCAAGTGCGTGGGCTTTCCTTCTCTCCACTAAGCATATACGCCAATGGAATGCTTTTCAAATCCCCATTCAACGCATGGCAACTGTAGATGCACTGGAATTTGGGCTTATCAGTATATGGCTCTTCGAGCGATGTCACATCGAGAGATATAATCGGTACCAGGGCAGAGTAGTTCAAGACATGTGTATCAGTAGAGAAGTAGAAAAACGAGAACTGATCAATATGTGGTCCTGAGTCAGTCTCATTCTCACGCCCGCTAACTGAATCTTTCTCCGGTTCTTTCGAGTTCTCGGTCACTTTCAAAACATTTGTAATAGCATCTATCCAGCATTGTTGAACAGTCGGCTTCGGCGCATAATCACGAGGACCGCGCTCATCTAGAGCACCCAGTATATTCGCCCTGCTTAAAATGCAGCTCTTTTCTGCTTCGGTCTGATTTCCATCATTTTCCCAACCAGGATCAGCAAAAGACATGTCCTCCTCTCCCTCCTCATCGGATGGAACCTCAGATATTTCATAATGGACATCTTCCTCTTCTTCAGGAGCGGCTTCCTGATAGATCCAATGGGAGGGTGACAGTAACCCCGTCTGATCTTCATCAATATCTGTGCTCATCACCATCTTGTGTTCATTGTCAAATGCAAACGCAGTCATAGAATTAGTTGCAGCAAAAGTCGCCAACAAACACAGCAGAGTCATATCAGTCGGATTCTGAAATAGAGACCCAAGGGCCATATTGCGAATGCCTTTTCTCACAATAGGATAAAGTCTCTCGATGAGAGCGTTTTCAGTCAATGAGAGACCGAAGCATTCATTCACTCGTTGTAATCTGGTAGGATCCTTAGTCACCAGATGCCAGCTCTGGAAGGATGCCACATTGTGAATCAGTTCTCTTTCCAACGTGATCGCGCCATCCATACCTGAGAAGCGTTCCTCATTCATTATCAAAGCATATCGCATGAAGAAAGTAGATGACAGCCTGGTGAACCTTTTTCTTAGACCTTGAGTAAAAAGATAAGAGGAGGCAACTTCACAGGACCCTTTTGCTTTGCGCATGATGGCCCTTATATCGATGTCACTGCTATTACTAGGTCCGACGCCACCACCGTCCTCTAGCTCTGCAACTTCGTCTTCGTCTTCGTTCTCACCGTCATCATCCACTAAAAGATCGAGAGCCGGATCAATATTCCCTTGTTCAATAAATGCAGCAGCGAGAGCAGAAGATGCCTTTCTTTGGGACGATTTTTGCCGATTTCTAGCCTTGCGTCGAAGGTTCTCAAATCTCTTGATAACGTTAGTTTCCTCACACGTGTGCACATCAGAGAAACTCAGAAACCTCGAGGTACCACTCTCCACCAGTGTTTCACATTTGAAAAGATTCTGGCCACACTGATCGCAGCAATAAACCCTCATGACCTTCTCGATCATACCTTTTCGTACGCTTGTCTTGTGGGACTGTTTTGCACAGAAGCTTAATCCCAACGATCGTGTGTAGAAATGGACAGTGTATTCGAGAAGTTGCAAGAGCGCCTTAAACGGCTTCCCGCTTTTGATTCTGCTTTCAATCTTTTCCACGGGGAACAAGGTTCCAATGAAGTCTTCCATGGGCATTGCTTTAAGGTTCGTGTCATTGAGAGTTCCCAGTCTTGCGCCAATGTCATCGTCAGCATCAAACTCCTCGTAATCGTCATAAGCACCACACACATCTTCTGTGAAGCGGATTTTCTTGTTCAATCTTTTGACCCTCTTCTTTGTCTTCTTCAATGTCCCGGTCGGCATTACAATAGTTGTACCTGCATCCAATGCTGTATCTTTGCCTGCTTCGGTAGCTTTATCTGCTGCAGTGTCTGCATCTGTTGCTTCATCTTTGTCTGTTGGAGCAGCCTCGCCAGCAGCTAACCCAGACCCCTTTCTGACAGAAGAGATGTCCACATCTCCGGGGCCACAAGTACTATCGTTGACTGATGGCGCAAGTATATCCTCGCTATTTTGTGTGATCTGTTCAATGACCTTCCACAGATCAACGGGAGTGCCCCGACCTGTCTCGGCAAGCGCATGCCGCGCCATTTCCCTCGTTTTCTGCCAGTAATTGTAGTAGCGTATGTCACTGGGATCTTTGGTGTTTTCCGCAGTCATGTCCTCCACGTTTCATCCTATCGAATTGGGCCCACAGCTCTCGCGTTTTACTGATCGGACTTTTTGCGTTAATCGCGATCCCTGGAATTGCCATAACACTTATGTAACATCTTAGTAATCTTTTTTTTTTTTTTTTTAAATACGTTTATTTCCTAAGTAATTACACCGGTTGTTCTATAAGTCGAACTCCCCTGTGCCTCAACGTGCTATCTTGAAGTGTGCTCTTCCCCTCCATGGCCAATGTGGTTGTGTCCGAAGTTAGATCATAATAGCTTTAGTGGCGCTCCACGTGGCGGCCCCTTGTCCTTA
>PPNZ03000067.1:0-52534 GCA_003708355.3 Williopsis maclurae
TCTCCAATGTCGTCGTCAGCATCAAACTCTTCATCATCGTCATAAGCACCACAGACATCATTTCTGAAATGGATTCGCTTATTCAGTCGTTTGTCCTTCTTCTTTGTCTTTGGCAATACGCCATCTAGCACCACTGGGCATGATCCATCCACTGCTGCTCTGTCTGCTGCTACGTCTGCTTCGTCCACTGCATCTGCTGCTCTGTCTGCTTTATCCACTGCATCTGCATCCGCTGCATCTGCTGCTTCGCCAGCAGCTAACACAGATCCAGTTCTGGGGGAGGGGATATCCATGTCTCCAAGGTCAGAAGCAATATCATCGAATGATGGCGCCAGTATATCCTCACTATTTTGAACAATTGTTTCAATAATTTCCCACGGATCCACGCGACCGCCCCGGCCTACCGCAGCAAGCGCCTGCTGCGCCATTTCCCTCGTATGCTGCCAGTACAAGTAGTAGCATGGATCACTGAGATCTCTGGCCCCATCTGCAGCCATTGGCCCCTCGTTTTGCCCTATCGAATTGCGTGTGCTTCTCCCGCTGTTTTATTGATTTGAGCTTTTGGTTTTAGGTTTTGGCGCCCTGCTGCACTTACCGATCTATTATATAATGCATGAGTAAGCCATTTATAGGCAACTGGTGTGATATTTCGAGTAGGTGGCACAGCACCGACACCCGGCTCCAAAACAGCAGGGCAAAAAACCGAAGCTCATTCTCCAGCAACTCGCATGAGTCCATCCAAGGCTCCTTTTTATTGGCTTCGGTTGAAGGTTCCGAGGTTATAAACCGATAGGAAAGCCCCTGGAGACTTTAGAATTAGGTGATGCGGCACCTACAAGCAGTTTCGGACCAGTGGTCACGAACATAAAAGGAGACATTCAGTTCACCTTTCCGCCTTAAAGCCTGCAAGCCTTGGCCGGATTTACTTCCCGCCCTTGGAGAAGTCTTTGGCCTCCGAGCGAGTGTTAAAGCCCTTCATGTTGTTATCAGGGTAGCCCTTGACCACCTCCTGAGCATGAGCTGCAGATGGGAAAACACCCGTGTTGCGTCCGGACTGGACACCGTAACTGTTGTACTTTGAGTTTGAGTGTCCCTTGTCGTTTGTGTGTGGCATTTTGTGACGATAGCAGAAAGGAATTGGATTTGATTGGACTAGGAGCAGCACTCCTTTATATCCCAGGAGATTGCTGAGGGGTCATCGTTCAGCCCCTAACCTTGTTCCTTACTGAGCTTTTATTGGTTGAAGGTCCTCGCTAAGCTTCGAACAAGGGTAATTGAGTCAGAAGGAGCGGAGGGGAAGCTTACAGCGGTAGGAGCAGGATGACCAATGCGATAAAGCAGCTCCCACCACAATACCTTGTGACTCACTGACTGATGGAGTGAAGTGCTATGCCGGCCAATCAACTGGGTTTCGGTCATTAGTGTCCATTCATTCATGTGCGAATCGTCAACCTTCGTCAGAGGTCAAGTCAACAACGCCGTCATCGTCTGATATCCCGATGAAAATCTCTTCTTTCTGGCCTCCGTATTGGAGTCTCACTGGCTGTTCACAAAGCTCTGCCAAAAGAAGCTTTCTCTTCACATGTTCGTCTAACATGGAACAGCCATTATCCACCTTATTGGGAATGAATCTCACCGGACTGGATCTGATGCTCTCTCTCGTCTCTGCATCCAGGATGTAGCCATCTTGATTTTCCGATGTCAATTTCCGGAAAGCGTCACGAGAAGACAGGTCCTTCACTGGGGTTCGAGAGATGGCTGGGATTTTCTTTGATCTTGCAACAACATCCTCTAGAGCAAGAAGTACGGCAGCTTCGACCTTCTCATGCGACGGACCTGCGGTAGATTCCCTTGATTCCTTATTCGATGCTTCCACTTTCGATGATGGTCCCAAAGCAGTAGCAGTAGATCGAAGCCCCCGAGGGGATCCATCATTCAGCATATTCAAGATAGATAGAGTGTGCGATGGTGTCTTCTTAATGGGACTGAGCGTCTCAGGAGGGACATTCCACAGCTTCTGCTTGAGAGGCGAGATCATCTTTTTTGATGGAGACACAAGCAGTGAGGCTTTTTCTTTACTGATGGAGTGAAAAGTACCAGCTGTGCTTTTTAGCGGCGAATAGAAGCTTGTGGTCGGCACAGGCTTCGTTGGAGAGTTTTTCCTCCTTCTTTTCTGGAAAACATGAGTTCTTCCTGTGAGCTTCAACGTCTTCTTCAACCCCTCTGGAAGGACCCCAAGCTCTGTGAGATCTGGACTGGTGAAAAGACGGGCAACTGCATGGCCAACCTCTGGTGAGTCTGTTACCGAAGGGCTCCTGGACGTGAGATCTATCACCTCATCATCGTTCCACTGTGGTGATATAGCTGGCTTTTGGCCGCTTAAATGAGGTGGTGTGCTCGGTCGGGGATGGGGTTTTGAGGTAGTAGGCTCTTTTTCATATAGACCTCCAATTTGAGAGGATACTGCTGGGATTTGTGCTGAGAAAAACGGATTCGAGTCAGCTGTAAGCTCATGATTCCTGATCTTCTTGGGGGATATAGGTGTCAGCTTCATGAGTGGAGGCGGAGCATCGAGAAGTGATAACGACCTCTTCAGGGGAGCAATAGTCTTCAGCGATGTTGTCAATTTCGGTGGAGAAATTAGCCTATTTGAGATGATGGTTGGCTGCGTCATTTTCTTCAAAGGAGAGGTGTTCTTGCCAAGCTTTGGCTTGTGGGGAGACCTCTTGGCTGGGCTTTTCTTGTCCGGGCTGCCATTATTCGTGCCTTTTCTCTTTGGACTTCGTCTGAGCTCCACTTGGTCAGCTCTTTCGGTCTCGAGTGAGTATAAATGGTTAGCTAGATCTGGTGGTAGCAGTTCCACAATTAAGCTGACGTTGGTAGCGGCTGAGTCTGCATCGATATAGAGCCCTTCCACTCTGAAGTAGTCAATACCAGATTTCAATGCCTTCAAACTGAGTACCATAACTGTGAGAGTGTCCTGCTCCGCCCCAAATGACTTTGCTCGTACTTTCTGGAAGACAAATTCACTATCGTCTATCCACTTGCTTCCCTGACGAGCTGTTATATACCTTAGAAGATACGCACTGCTCATTTCACGGAAGTACCAGCCAGCCATGTCTGAGATGTTCCCATGCGGGAACTCCTTGATAAAGTTGTATAGCTGCTTGAACTGCGGGCACGTAAATGCGCTAAGTTTGTTCGAGGACTCTGAGTTATTTGTGGTGCTCTCTCTGAACTTGAACGTTTTGGTTGCTGGACAGATCAAAGGCCTATAATAAACACTAACGACGTATTCTGGAGGCCAACCAGAGAAGTTTGTCAACCCAGCAGTTAGCTGCTGCTCATTTCTGCCAAAGAGCGCCACGGAATGTTCTTTAACCATGTGGAAGAGACTCTGCTGGAATGCTGCATATCTTGTTTTCCTCTCTGGGGCAGGGAGGTTTTCTGAGTTGGATTTGTAGAGCGCACTAAGCTCACTTGAGTAGTCATGAAGGTCCTCATATCGAAACGTCGTAGATCTCTCAACCATCTTGGAGGTCCCACATAGGGCTAGTTGTGTGGATCTAACAGCTCCCAGCCTTGTGATCCCATCGTTATAGTCAGCTCCACACAGTATAGACAACATCACAAACCTGTCCGCGGTGAATCCTTTCTGGGCTGCAACCTTGTCCATGTCAACTGGCGTAACCCACCAATCAGCAGTAGGTTTAAAGCTGGAGTTTGCACCAGCACCAGCTGGACTGTCTTCCTCATATTTCGACAAGTTTCTTAGCATCTTTGTGGCTCCAAAAGACAAGGTGTCGCTATCATTTGAGACAACGTAGTCCACTATCCCCATCTTTTGGAGTTGTGCACATTCAGCCTCCCCATCGGCTGGGGCCTCCACAAAATCAATATTCCATAATCGCAACATATGTTTTAGCGCAGCCATTTCGGGGCTGTCATATGTATTTACTGGGTAGTCTTCTAGAAACTTCATCATTTCAGAGTAGTGGAGATCATAATCCAAGTCCTTTATCTTGTCATGCTCTTTGGTAGATATCAATCTTCTCTTGAACTTCGGTTTATAGCAGCCGTCAAAGACAATGACAAAGGAAACATTCAAAGAAATGAGGTTCCTTATGCGTGCATGAAACACCTGAACAACTTTTCCAGCCCTGGTTTGTTGCGGTGTAGTATTGGGAAGAGTGGAGAGTGCCTCAAACAGCCACTGGTATCCATCAATCACCACCCTCAAAGGACGATTGTGGCGTTCATAAAATCGCGACACAAAGACAGCAAATGGAACACGCTCATCCATGGCGCCCTCAATAGCATCCCAAATGGCTTTGACGCCCATGGAAGCAGCCGTTGATGGTAGACTCTTCCCGCTCTGTTTATTTCGCTTTCAAACCCGGGGATTTTGAAGTTTATCAGCGCGGATGGATTGGGGCAATTGCCTGATTTGGTTAATTGGGTTAATTGGGTAATAAGGTACCCGAATCGGGTAATCATGGGACTAGCGTGTAACCTCTGGGCCTCTAGCTCGAGCCTCGCTGCTCACAACTTAAAAGTCACAGGATCCTGAAGTGAGACTTAAGTTGTGACTAGCTCCAGGCTCAAGCCTCAATCTTGGTCTGGGTTCAGAAGCAGTAATTTTGCCTCTAGACCCTCCAGATGTCAGTTCACTTTCCTTCTAAAGGATCCTCAAACACTTGACGAGGATTATCTCCTCTCTGTAGACGAAGGTTTTTACCGCTTCGAAGCCTTAGATCATGAACTGTGAAGGAAAGACGTTCAGATTTGAAAAGTCACATGCAGAGTGCCTATGCTGATCGTCAGCACTGCGAGTCAAAGTCTGACATGACAGTTGCGTGAACTCGACGAAATTCGACAGAAGCAGGAACGAATCAAGTTAACAAATTAGCTCATGAAGCCAGCACATCATCTACATACGAGGCCTCTTACAGGTCAGCTAATATATGCTGATATTAACGTCGTGGTCAACTTCTCATCCCACACTACCTAACAACTTGTCCACGACCTCCAAAATGGCAGTGGTGGCAGGGCTGTCAGGGTACAAATCCAAAAAACTCTCTCCATTATCACATGCAGTACCTATGCGAGGATCGAGAGGCACGCTGCCGAGAAATGGTACCCCCAATTCTTTACTAAGCGCTTCCCCTCCACCCGTGGTTGCTCTGAATATATCTGACTTCCCATGACAGCCGGGACACACAAACCCACTCATGTTCTCCACAATACCAAGTACTCTAATTCCAGCTTTTCTGCAGAAATCGACCTCTTTTCGTACATCTAGGAGTGCAACTTCCTGCGGCGTCGTCACGACAAGAGCTCCATCAATACCTGATTCTTTCAAGAAGGAATTTACAGATATATGCTCATCTGACGTCCCGGGAGGGGTATCAACAACTAGATAGTCCAGCTGACCCCAGTCAACGTCTTTAAGGAACTGTTTTATGAGTCCGTTTTTCTTTGCACCTCTCCATATTATAGCAGAGTCCTCATCTGGGAGCATAAATCCAATGCTCATCATACCAAGATTATCTGCAACGTAAACTGGTGTCCAGCCAGAGTTTGAAGAGTGCACAGTCTCACCATTGGCCCCTAACATACGTGGAAGCGAAGGCCCACATATATCAAGGTCCATAGCTCCAACTTCAATGTCTTCATCAGCAGCAAGAGCCCAGCTCAGCATACTGGTAAATGTACTCTTACCGACACCTCCCTTGCCCGAGAGCACCAGAATCTTGTGCTTGATGTCTTTGAGTCTGAGGTTAATCAGTGGGATGTCAGGGTCGGGGCCCTTGGGCAGGGATTCACAGATTTCTTGATTGGCACAACCTTCACAGGCGTCGCCCTTTCCAGCATTTTCTGATTGTGGACCAGGACAGTGTTCAGGCTCTGGAACCTTGAGGTCCTCCTGTACAGGCTCAGGTACCGTCATGGGTGATATCAGTGGCATGGGCGATACTTCAGTCATTGTATGATATTTCCTGTGACAGACGGTAAGTATAATGGTGGATTCAAGATAATAGTTTGTCATGAAATCATCCAAAAGAAACACGGGTAACCGTCGGAGACGAAACAAGAGCTCTGAACTAAATTTGGCCATAAGCCAATAAACAGACCGCTTCAGGCACTCATTAAGCAATCTAGAGCCTCCTCAGCCCCCAGTTAATGACGCCTGAGCAGAGTCGAGTGAAGTTTGAAGCTCGACCAAATACGGTAATTTTCCACACCTTGACTTCCCAATTTGGACACGAAACCATGTTCACCAGAATCTTGAATTATCCCACAGAGATCTTGGACGCCCCTTCCGACTAAAGTATCGCGGTTGAAAACAAGGGCACCAAGCTTGAAGAAGTTGGTTATCAAATCGCGTAACTATTGATCAGACAAGAAAACGACGCGTCATGTCTGATAGAGAAACATCGGAAGAAGTTGAGGTATGTTCCTCCCAACTCAAAACGATTTCGTGCTAACAGAGCCCAGGAGGTTGTCAACTATGCAGCATTGGATGAAAGACAGAGAAGTTACTTTGTCGATCCTTCGAAGCCCAAGTTCAACGTGGAAGACACCGCGAAGAGATTCAAGTATCTATTGGAGCTTACATCTCTCTTCTCCCATTTCATCAACAGTAAAGCAGAGAAGGACTCGCGTTTCAAAGAGGTGCTGAACATCATTCAAAGTGAGGCACCTAAAAAGAAGTCCACGAACAACAGAAGAAGAAAGACGGAGAAGGAGGAAGATGCGGAACTTCTAGAAGATGAACAAGAAGAAGGCTCCACGATTCACGAATTCACCACATCCCCTGAATATGTCAGTGGTACTTTAAGACCATATCAGATTCAAGGTCTCAATTGGTTGGTCGCTCTTCATGAGAATAACATCTCCGGTATTCTTGCAGATGAGATGGGATTGGGTAAAACGCTTCAGACCATTTCCTTCTTAGGCTATCTGAGACACATGCGTGGGGTCAAGGGTCCCCATTTGGTTATTGTTCCAAAGTCTACTTTGGACAATTGGTCCAGAGAGTTCAAGAAATGGACTCCGGATGTAAACACATTCATTCTTCAAGGAGACAAAGAGACCCGAGCCAAGTTAATGAAGGACAAACTCCTCCGCTGCGACTTTGACGTTTGTATTACGTCTTATGAGATTATCATCAGGGAGAAGGCACAGTTCAAGAAGTTTGACTGGCAGTATATTGTCATTGATGAGGCCCATAGAATCAAGAATGAAGAGTCCATGCTTTCACAGATCATCAGAATGTTCCACTCAAGGAACAGACTTCTCATCACTGGTACTCCTCTGCAAAACAATTTGCATGAGCTTTGGGCACTTCTGAACTTCATTCTGCCAGATGTCTTTGCAGACTCGGAAGCATTCGATCAGTGGTTTCTCGCCTCAAATGAGGGAACCCCTGATCCATCAGCTTCGGCTACAGAGCTCGAAAAAACGAAGCAGGACCTAGTTGTTCAACAGCTTCACAAAGTCCTTCAGCCTTTCCTTCTTCGTCGTATCAAGAACGATGTTGAAAAGTCTTTGAAGCCAAAGAAAGAGGTCAATCTGTATATCGGAATGTCTGAGATGCAGCGCAAATGGTATCAGTCGATTTTGGAGAAGGACATTGATGCTGTTAATGGTGCTAATGGAAAACGCGAATCCAAGACTCGCCTCTTGAATATTGTTATGCAACTGAGAAAATGCTGCAACCATCCATACCTGTTTGAAGGAGCCGAGCCAGGGCCACCCTACACCACTGACGAACATTTGGTGTACAATTCGCAAAAGCTGAAAGTTTTGGATAAGCTGTTAAAGAAGGTGAAAGCCGAGGGATCAAGAGTGTTGATTTTCTCCCAAATGTCCCGTGTGCTGGATATTTTGGAGGACTACTGCGTTTTCAGAGACTACGAATACAACCGTATCGATGGTCAGACTGATCATGTTGACCGTGTCCATGCAATCGATGAGTACAATGAACCTGGATCAAAGAAATTCATTTTTTTGCTCACCACCAGAGCAGGTGGTCTCGGTATCAACTTAACCTCCGCTGACATCGTTGTTCTTTTCGACTCTGACTGGAACCCACAAGCCGACTTACAGGCTATGGATCGTGCCCACAGAATTGGTCAGACAAAGCAAGTCAAAGTGTTCAGATTGGTTACTGAGAATGCCATTGAAGAAAAGGTGCTGGAAAGAGCCACACAGAAGCTCAAATTAGACCAATTGGTCATTCAACAAGGTCGTAATAGTGGTTTGGCTCAAGCGCAACCGGCAACTTCCAAGGATGACTTGCTCAACATGATTCAATTCGGCGCATCTGATGTGTTCAACAACAACGGTGAGAAAACGGATGATGATTTGGACTTGGAGTCGATTTTGGAGAAGTCAGAGCAGAAAACAAGTAAGCTCAGTCAGCGTTACTCGAACTTGGGATTGGAAGAACTGCACAAGTTTGCATCTGATTCCGCATATGAATGGAATGGTGAAAACTTCAAGAAGAAGGATACAGAGAAAGCTGGAGGGATCACCTGGATAAACCCCGCCAAGAGAGAACGCAAAGAGAACTACTCCATTGATATGTACTACAAAGATGTACTGCACACCGGTGGAAGAACTACCCAGGACAAGAGACACCCAAAGCAACCAAGGCAGCCAAACGTGTTTGATCATCAGTTTTATCCGATTAAGCTTCAAGAACTTTTTGACATGGAGACTGCCTATTTCAGAAAACAAGTTGGATTCAAAGTTGCATTCCCAGAAGGGCCTGCGAACACACTTGCTGAGAGGGAAGCTGCTCAACAGCTACAGCAGTTGGAGATAAAGAACTCGAGATTGCTGACCGAGGAGGAAGAGGCCGAAAAACAAGAGCTTCTGCAGCAAGGATTTGTCTCATGGTCTAGAAGGGACTTTACTGCATTCATCCAGGCATGTGCCAGATATGGTCGTAACTCACTGACTGCCATTGCTTCTGAGTTCCCGGAGAAGACCATTGAGGAGGTTCGTGAGTATGCTACGGCATTCTGGGAAAAATATACCCAGATTGAGGGCTACGATCGTTACATTTCACAAATTGAGGCCGGTGAGGACAAGATCCGCAAGGCAAAGATCCAAAAAGAGGCATTGCGTCTCAAGCTGTCTGAGTATACCAATCCGCTACAGGACATTGTGCTCAGGTTCCCACCAGCCACGACTAACAAGCGTATTTTCTCCGAGGAGGAGGATCGCTATTTGTTGGTGCAGTGCTACAGACTCGGGCTCGATCGCCCAGATCTGTTTGACCGTATCAGAGACAGCATTAGAAGCTCCCCACTTTTTAGATTTGACTTTTTTTTCCAAAGCAGAACTGCCAGTGAGTTGAGCAGAAGAGCCAATACACTGTTAGCGTGCGTCGCAAGAGAAATGGATACCAGTCTTACTAGAAAGAGAAGGGCAAACGGCGAGGACGATCCGGCTGGAAAGAGGGGTCCAAGGGGCGGTAAGGTGAAGAAGTGATTGAATACATAATTTTGTTCCCCTTTTATGCATGGTAGAACACGTTGATGATAACCTCCATCGATCACATACTTTTTTCTACAGGCAATTGAGGTCATGTCGTTCATTATATTATTTTTTCCCTGATACTTCATCCTGTAGTCGCAGTTTTTCCCTTTCCTGTTCAATTTGAAGCTCCAAGACACTTTTCGTCTTTTCCTTCGTACCAGAGCGTCTGTCAGGTCTTATTCTCAGCTTGTCTGGAAGCATTTCAAACTTTGGGTGCGCTAAATCACAATCAGGCCCATCGGGACAGAATCCTGTGATGTAGTTTTGGCATACAATTCTCTTGATATGTCTCATCTTACAATTAGGTCCCTCGGGGCAGAATCCTGCGCTGTAGTTCAAGCATTCTGGCACTTTGCTTTGTGGGTCAATGTGAGAGTATTGACACTCTGGGGTCTGCGTACAGAAACCATTCTTGGAGAAGAAGAGACACTCTGGCATCTTTCTCAAGTTGTACTCGTGGAGAAATTCACAGTGATCGCCTTTCTTGCATAGTCCACGAAGCCAATGTTTGCAAACGATCTTGTTGAAGAATATAGAGGCGACATGCTTGTTTGGGCATTGATCACCCAGGGGACACCCTCCATGACCGTTGAAGAACTGACACACAGGTCTGTCAGGGTCTAACCCTAGGTGGAACTCCGACTGCAGAAATGGTTCAAACCGGAACTGGTAGTTTGAGGTCTGAGGATGGATCGCCGACATTGTTGATTTGTGTTGAGCTTGATGATTCCAGACGGTGAAAGTTTGGTCGGCTCTCAATTAAATCACAGAATATGTAGTCACGTGACAACGCGAACTCGTTCTGGATTTGAAATCAAACTGCTGCACTGGAGAAGTAGATGAGCCAGCAATAGCATGTTCTCTGCGGTTCTACATGTTTCCTATGGTGTAAATACGCTGTATGGTATTGATATGTCTAAGCTTTCATACAGACTAGATGTTGAAAGCGGCGACAATGAAAGTGAGAGCAAAGCTGATCTTGAAGCTTGGATCCTCGAGGAATAGGTTCCTAAGGTCGATTCTGTCAGAACCCACCTTGACAATGGAGGTCCACGGGACGGTAATGATACCACGAGAGTGCAGGAACTGTTATCGGTTAGTAAGGCGCTCCGAGAATACTTGGCTGACGAACATACTTGCAACAGTAATGCACCAGATAGTGCAATGAACCCCAAAACGCTGCTTAGTTTGCCAATCACAACACCTGTGAACAAGCCGATCAAGGAGCCATAGCAGAGCTGTCTGAAGCGCAGCTTTCCGCCCAGAGCGGATTCTGCTGGGGTTGTTGTTGGGTCCAACTTCTTAACATTGCTCTCAAGAGAACCTCTGTTGATTGTGCCCAAGTTCACAGCTTCGTTTAAGATCTTCGAGTGAGTCTGCAGTGCCATTGCGCCAGTGGCACCGACAAAGAGTGCGAGCTTAGAGGCTTTAAAAGTGGAGGCGCGAGCTGATGTATGGAATGGTTGCTTGAACATTGGCTTGTGTAACAGTGGCTTGACATTGCGCACTGCCGTCTTGAACGATGACTGGAGAAACATGGTAGACGTATCTCTTGCAAACACTCGGTTCTTACGAACGGTTTTTATTTCACACTTGTGCCGAAGCTCGGTCTCAACAAAGCAAGGATCTTTCCAGCCTGTCGCATGTGGGTGGGTACGCGGAATTCATCAGCCATGCGGATGAAGTGATGGCAATACGCCGTTGCCACGGTTACCAAAACTTTGCCCAACAGAGAGCCCAGAACCCCACATGGGCAACTGGCTGGATTCCGAGGGGGTCGGTATAGGGGTCAGTGCTGGAAAGTACACAGGACGCACACGGACTTAGCGTAAACTACAGCACAAGCTCATCAAGTTTCGTTTGCAAATCTACCAATTCGGCAATTCCCCTTTGTGGTAACCGCCTGGCCTCACCATTTGTGGTAAGCGCCACATCGAAGCTGGCCCGAGGCCTTTTTTTCTGCTTCTTTTTTTTCTTCGGGGTCTCGGGGCGCGCGCCCGAGCGGCAGAGACGCGTTTTAAATGACGGGGACTTCGCTCTTCTCTTCCCTTCCTCCCACCATCAGAACACCGCGGCTGCAACTGAAGACGAAGAACAGGACACCAAAGCCAGACTACACCACCTTTCCATCTCATAGTCCACTTCACGTACAACGCACCGGACAGGGTTTCTCACACACTCTTTCTTACGCCACACCACCAGCCACGCAGCTCATCGCGCCCCTGACACATTGGCACACGACCCACTCACTGCTACCAAAAATACGACCAAGATGGACTTCCACAATAAACACCTACTGGCGGATACCGTAAACCAGCTCCAGCCGCAGAGGCTTTCCAGTAATGTGTGGCTCGGCCCATTGAACTCTGTCGCTCAACAGGAGTTCCTCGCTCAGAACAACATCAAGTACGTGGTGGGTATACTCGCTGCCCAAAAATGCTGTTACTACCTGAAAGATTTCTCCCCGGAGATGTTTTGCTGTGTCTCAATCGACCCCCACTTCAATGCACAGAAGCTCACCGAAGATGAAGGAGAATGCCTCATGCGTTTTAACTCCAAGTTCTCCCAAAATATCTCGCTGATCACAGATCACAAGATCAACAACGCAGTGGTGACCAACATAGACTTCCAGAAGATCTTGGAAGACTTTCTCTATATGATACAATCCATTAAGCAGAGAGACCCAAGTGCTGGGATCCTCTTGTTCTCACTTAATGGAAATGACAACATGCTGTCCACGTTCGCCCTGTCATACATCCAGGATACTCATGACTGCAACGTTGCTGAAAGTTATGGCTATATCAAGTCAATCAGACCATCTGTGAGGGGATTTGACGAGCTTGGATTCTTTGCTGGCGAATTGTCCAAATTCCAGCTAAGAAACAAAGCGAGAAAGCAGTATGCTCTAACGCCTAGAAAAACCAAAAGGGATGCTTCCGATCTCACAGATCGTGAAGATGCTGAGGTACATAGCCCTAGAATACTGAAGAGAACTTCAGCTTGATGAATTTGAATTTATGACGTTTACGCAAAACTACAGTAGACTGACACTACAAGACGAACTGGATAAAATGGGGGGACATTAGGCGTTAGTATGCGGATCTATTTCTTGAGGATGGTGATAGTGTCCTCATCTTCCAAAACATGGTTAAGACCAACGTATTGCGGCTGGTGTTTGACACTCGTTCCGTACACCACGGCTGTTCTAAAGTCTTCAACAAGGGACTTGTGGATCTGGTTACAGAAGTCCTCCACCGTGGACTGTCCAGTTTTGAGCACCACGGGTTCGCTGAAATCAGGCATCCTTCCCTTTGGCTTGGTGTACACTCTCACAAGGTTCAATCTATCCCACATGAGTTCCAACAGCTCATCCAAATTCCACTCCTGTCCAGAACTGATCGGCACGGCGTTAGGAACTCTCTTGAGGAGATCCAACTCCTGAATAGAGAAAGAATCAATCTTGTTTAGCACATACACTGCTGGGATATATTTTCTCTGTGCAGCTTCCAAAGTGTCGATCAAGTCATCAACGGTAGCATCGCATCTGAAGGCGATGTCCGCAGAGTTGATTCTGTATTCACTCATCACCGCTCTGATTCCATCCTTGTCCAACTTTGTCAACGGCACTGTGTTTGTAATGTTAAGCCCACCTTTCTCCTTCTTCTTGATCAAGATGTTTGGCGGCTCCTTGTTGATACGGATACCAAAACCTTCGAGCTCCTTCTCGATGATCTGCTTGTGTGCCAAGGGTTTGTTGACATCCAGCACGATAAAGATCAGATGACAAGTTCTTGCCACGGCAATAACCTGTTTACCACGACCTCTACCGTCTTTAGCACCTTCGATGATTCCAGGCAAATCGAGCAGCTGGAGTTTGGCCCCTTTGTATTTGATCGTACCAGGGACTGTAGTCAATGTGGTAAATTCGTACTCGGCAGCCTCGGAGTGGGTACCGGTGAGCTTTGACAGGAGTGTAGATTTACCAACAGAAGGGAATCCGACAAATCCAACCGTGGCGACACCAGTTCTCGAGACGTCGAAGCCGACACCTCCACCACCACCGCCACCAGTTGGAGTAAGGAGCTCACGACGAAGCTTTGCCAGCTTGGCCTTGAGCTGACCCAGATGAAATTCAGTGGCTTTGTTCTTCTGGGTCTTGGCCATCTCATCTTCGATGGACTCTGTTCCAGGTTAGTTGGAGATTCCTAAATGGGCTTCAAGGAGCATCTAGACATACTGATCTTGTCAACGGTCGTCATCTTGCAAAGTAGTCACTCTCTATTGGATGGTTGAAGTTGGAAAACGTTCACTTTCCGATTGACTACTGGTGAAAGCCCACCGGCCATAATTTTTCACTCTCGCCCAGTGCTGGCCCTGGCACATTATGACCCGAAAGCGGTAATATTCGCGGTTCTTCCTCACGAAACCTCCCAAAAGTTTTTTTCTTGCAGAGATGATGGCGGGCGCCCTAGAAGAGACCAACGGAGATTTTGCACTTCAGCCATGGGGAAGAAGTGAGTATATCTCGAGATATGCGGCCAGATGAGCCGTGGTTAACTATACTAACGAACGATTCAGAGACAAAAAAACAAGCAAGGCTGCTGATTGGGAGGAGGAGCTAGAGGCCGAGACGCCTCAGGCTGAAGAGTTTGGCACCCCAGTCGGACCTTCTGAGCCAGCTGGCCCAACAGAGGCCACTGAAGATGACTTTGGCGGTGACTTTATGTCCACGTTGAAGAAGAACAAGGCCAGTAAGGCGAAGAAAGCCGAAGAGGAGAAAAAAACTAGCAAAGCTTCCCCAAATAGTAATGGTCCAGTGATTAAGTCCAAGAAAGAGAAGGAAAAGGAGAAGAAGGAGAAGGAGAAGCAGAGAAAGAAAGAGCTCGCTGCTAGAAAGAAGACACAGTCAGTCGACAAGGATACTGCAAAGTCACAGGAGGGGACTCCCGAACCTGTGGTGGCGGCGCCAGTGGCAGAGAAGCCTGCTGCTAAGGGAAAGAAGGTTCCTGCAGGCTTGGCTGCTTTGAGACGCCAGCTCGAGCTGCAGAAGCAGGCTGAGGAGGAGGCTCGTCGACTGGAGGAAGAGGAGGAGAGACTCGCAAAGGAAGAGGAGGAGAAGGCCGCTGAGGCTGAGGCCGAGAAGGAAGTTGCTCGTGAGGCCAAACGTGAAAAGGACAGACTCAAAAAGGAGAAGCTCAAGGCAGAGGGAAAGCTGTTGACAAAGAAGCAGAAGGAGGAGAAAAAACTTCTGGAGCGTCGTCGTGCTGCATTGCTTGCCTCTGGTAACATCACAGTCGCTGGCCTTCAGTCAGATTCCACGGCTACTGAGACCACTGATGCGCCGAAGAAGAAGGTTGTATATGGCAAGAAGAAGAAGGCGACTGCTGCCCCAGAGGTCTCGAAGAAGGAGAACATCGTGGAAAAGATTGACGATGACGAAGAAGAAGCCCTCGTTGATGACTGGGAGAAGATTGCACTTGACGACGATGAGGAGGTTACTGGTAACTGGGATGACGAGGAGGCCCCTGAAGATAACATCGTGGACGATGATGCATCTGGGTCTGTTGAGCAAACTGATTCTGTTGACTCGTCAAAGGATGCCGCTGCCATCGCCGCTGCTGCTGAGGCTACAGAGGCCGCAATTGCTGCCGCAGAGGCTCAGAAGAAGGCCGACGAGGAGGCTGCCGCTGCTGCCGCTGCTGAACAAACTTCCTTCGAGCAGACAGTTTCGAAATCAAAGAAGGGGAAGAAAAATGTCGGTTCAACGGAAAACAGCTCTGACCTTCGTTCGCCAATTTGTTGTATCTTGGGACACGTTGATACTGGTAAGACGAAGCTGTTGGATAAGATTCGTCAGACAAACGTCCAGGGTGGAGAAGCTGGTGGTATTACCCAACAAATCGGCGCCACCTACTTCCCAATTTCTGCTATCAAGCAGAAAACCGCTGTCATGGCTCAATACGAGAAGCAGACTTTCGATGTTCCTGGTCTCTTGATTATCGATACTCCAGGTCACGAGTCTTTCACAAACCTGCGTTCCCGTGGTTCATCCCTCTGTAACATTGCCATTTTGGTTATCGACATCATGCATGGCCTGGAGCAACAGACGCTCGAGTCTATCAGACTTTTGCGTGACAGAAAGGCCCCATTTATCGTTGCATTGAACAAGATTGACAGACTCTACGACTGGCAGCCAACTCCAAACAACTCGTTCAGAGACTCTTTTGCTAAGCAGTCGAGAGCTGTGCAGCAGGAGTTTGAGGACAGATACACACAGATCAAGGTGGCCCTTGCTGAGCAAGGTTTGAACTCCGAGCTCTACTTCCAGAACAGAAACATGTCCAAGTACGTTTCCATCGTGCCAACGTCTGCTGTCACCGGTGAGGGTGTTCCGGATTTGCTCTGGCTGCTCCTTGAGCTCACTCAGAAGAGAATGTCCAAGCAGCTGATGTACCTGTCCAGTATTGAGGCCACTATTCTCGAAGTGAAGGTTGTCGAAGGATTGGGTGTCACCATTGATGTGATTCTGTCCAACGGTTATCTCAGAGAAGGTGATCGTATCGTTCTCTGTGGTATGAATGGTCCAATCGCCACGAATATTCGTGCATTGCTGACACCACCCCCAGCACGTGAATTGCGTATCAAGTCCGAATATGTCCATCACAAGGAAGTCAAGGCTGCTCTTGGTGTTAAAATTGCTGCCAACGACCTGGATAAGGCCGTGGCTGGCTCTCGTCTCCTCGTTGTTGGTGAGGATGACGACGAAGAGGAGATGATGGAGGAAGTGATGGACGACCTGACTGGTCTCCTGGATTCTGTGGACACCTCTGGCCGTGGTGTCACTGTGCAGGCATCCACTCTTGGTTCTCTTGAGGCTCTGTTGGATTTCTTGAAAGACATGAAGATTCCAGTGATGTCGATTGGACTTGGTCCAGTATTCAAGCGTGATGTCATCAAAGCAACGGCAATGCTGGACAAGGCTCCAGAATACGCTCTCATGCTCTGTTTCGACGTCAGGGTTGACAAGGAGGCTGAACAGTATGCTGAGCAAGAGGGTATCAAGATCTTCCAGGCCGATATCATTTACCACTTGTTCGATGCATTCACTGCCTACCAGGAGAAGCTCATGGAGCAGCGTCGTAAAGACTTCTTGGAGTATGCAACTTTCCCATGTGTGATGAAGACCGTTCAGATCATCAACAAACGTAACCCAATGATCATTGGTATTGACGTCATGGAGGGTTCACTCAGAATTGGCACACCAATCTGTGCTGTTAAGCTGGATCCAGACACCAAGCAGAAAACCACCATGGTGTTGGGCAAAGTTGTATCGATGGAAGTTAACCACAAATCTCTGGATATTGTAAAGAAAACCACCACGAGTGCGGGTGTTGCTGTGCGTTTGGAAAATCCTTCAAGTGCCCAGCCTGTGTGGGGTCGTCACGTCGATGAGAAGGATACTCTCTACTCCCTGATTACCCGTAAGTCCATCGACACTTTGAAGGACCCAGCATTCAGAGACTCTGTTCCAAAAGAGGACTGGTTGTTGATCAAGTCCTTGAAGCCAATCTTTGACATCAAATAATCAACGGTATAAACACGAACAAACTACATGTAGTGATACCTATGATATAATTACACGTCTGCTGGCATCTCTGCCAACAGGTCAAATCCACCTGTTCCAACGCCAGAAAGCTTTCCTAGTACGATACGAGCAGATGGAGATTCTAACTTCTCTCTATCACCGTCCAACACTGCCTTTGTCAAGAACTGACACGTCGTTTCGTAAGACATTTTCATAAATGCCGAAGTGGATGAGTCGATACCCTGTCTGTTGAACGCCAAGTACGTTCCCTCTCTGGTCATCATGTCACCAAGAAGGTCCAAGTGACGTGAAGAAACCGTAATAGCATAACGACCGAACACATTCTGGATTTCATTCACAATTGTGTTTCTGGCAGCCTCGACACCATACGTCATGAGCACAGAGTGCACGTCGTTCGAGGTTATCCCGTTTACGTCAATGAAGTCGTCCTGATCCCACATCGCCTGGAAGTTCACACCCTCAGTGGTCAACACGCGCTTACCGTTTTCAGGCTGTGGGTGTAAACAACGGCCAATGCGTGGCACTTCCTTCACGACGAAACGGCGGGCAACATCTTCGATGATGTTGACCATCAAGAGTTTCTGGGTACCGCGTGGTAGCTCAAGGCGGAAGTGGCACCAGGCACCTTCAGTGTCATCAAAGTCGAAGGCAGTGATGAGATTGTGGGAGCTCAGAACCATGGACTGACGGTCACGGGCATCCTTTGATAGAGGCTTCTTCGACTGGCTATCCACCTTAGCTCCCCCGGTCTCGGCGTCTGAATCAGAGTCCTCCGAGTCAGAGTCGTCAGAGCTAGAGTCCAGATCCTCATCAGACTTCTCAGCAGCTCTCATCGTCTCAATCTCCTCATCATCAGGCTCTTCGTACGAGACACTTTGCTTCCCTCTGGCGCGTGACTTCTCATCATCGGCATCTTCAGCAGAAGATTTGTCGACCTTCTCCATCTGCGACTTTGGCACAGCTCTTCCAACTTCAACTTGGCTGCTTGGCTTAGACTGCTTCTTCACCTCCTTGATGATAGCACCCTCCACCGTGCGAAGGAATCCGGTAGTGATGGTGTTGACCAAATGTTCCTTGGAAACATCGTACTCTTGGTGGTACTGTTCACTTTCAAAGAACTTGAAGTCAATGTCGTAAGAACGAGCAGCAGTTTCACTTTCACCAGCGGTCTCAGTGACAGTTACATGGTCAACAAGCTCCGACAACACAACCTTGGCAACAGAACGACAGAAAGCATCTGCCATGTCATCGTCAACTTCATCTCTAATCGGCAAAGTCATCTGTGGGGTCTTGATAGCAGCAGAGGCTGTCATGATGATTTCACGCATACGTGGGATACCCAACGTCACATTGGCAGCACCGTGACCAGCGAAATGGAAAGTGTTCAGCGTCATCTGAGTCGATGGCTCACCAATAGATTGAGATGCAATGATACCCACTGACTCACCTGGGTTAATGAGCGAGCGCATGTACTTGAGCTGCATCAAAGCGGCAAATTTCTTCTCACTGACACCTTCTTTGCTGAAGGAATCCTTGTTCTTTTTGACGAACTCAGAGAGTTTCTCGTCAAACTTTTCACTTACGGCACCAAGGTGCTTGGCAGGGTTGAGCACAGAGAGCACTGGATCATACTTGGTGGAGTTGGCGTTCTTCTTCAAGTCTTTCTTAACCTTCTTCAAGTACTTACCGGCAGACTCGGTATCCAGATGATCAATCAGATGTCCAGGGTTGTACTTGGACAAAAGAGCATTGTAATTGTCCATGCAGAACTGGAACTGGTGCATGTGCGACTCTTTGGTAACATCAACAGCATCACCACCATAAAGGAACTGGATCAGTTTACCGTCACCATCTCTAACAGAGTTGTCATACGACACGTGGACACCCTCAAGCTGTTTGGTCAGACAACGCTGCAGGTAACCGGATCTCGAGGTCTTCACAGCAGTGTCAATAAGACCTTCACGACCAGCCATACAATGGAAGTAGTACTCTTGCGGTCTGATACCAGAGTAGAAACGACCCTTGATATAACCACCCGCGCGGGCATCTGTCTCATAAGCCTTGAACGATGGAAGAGTTTTACCACTGACCATCACTGGCACACGACGACCTTCAAGAGCTTGTTGGCCCAAAAGACACATAATTTGCGACACATTCACGTTGGAACCCTTCGCACCAGATAGAGCCATGGCCTGCATCGAGTTATATGGGAATCTCTTCATTGTACCACCTGGAACACACTTGGCGACAACCTGAGATGTGATGGCATTCACCTTGGACTGGGTAACGGCGTCAAGAATTCCTGCCTTGTTGTCGTCACGGTACACTTCCTCAAGGCGCTTACGGAACTCTTCATCGTCCTTTGTGACGTCCTTAGAAAGGTTTGTCACTTCAGCAGCAGCAAGACGACCAACATCCACAGATGTGAGCAAGATCTCCGATCTCCACTGGTTTCCCTCTTCTGTAAGTCTCAGATCATCCATACCACATGTGAATGCCGTGTTCTGGATGTAAATCGTAAACAGACGACCCAAAACAGAAAGAGATTTACCAGCAACAGAGGGGCCATAGACTTCATGCAAGGAGTGCACAATACCATACTGAGAGGCACCATATTGCGATTTGTCCAAGATACCACAGAGAAGTTCACCATTACGGAACAACACATTGTTCTCCTGGGATCCTTCTCCCCAATACTCGTTCTTGATCTTATTCTTCGACAGCAGGTTGATACCTGGCTTGTCAGCTGGGGTAATGTTGAGCAAGACGGTGGTGATGATCTGCTTACCAGTCCACAGTGGAACTGGTTTGTAGATGGCTGGCGGAACAGTGAGAAGCTTAGGTCTTGTAGAATGACCATCCTCAGGACGAATACAAGCATATATATACTGCTGATATTCCTCTCTAGTGAAGAAAGAGTCCTTGTTTGTGATCCACACACCGGCAGAGATATGGTCCTGAATCAAACCACGAAGAGGAGCACCAGAAGTAGGAGTAAGGTACTGGGAATCGGTATTCGCCAAGTTCATGGCCTCGGCTCTGGCATTTTCGTTCTGTGGGAAATGCATGTTCATCTCATCACCGTCGAAATCGGCATTATAAGCGTTAGTGTTAGCGTAGTGCAAACGCAAAGTCTTCTCACCTGGTAACACTCTAACCTTGTGTCCCATCATGGAAGCCTTGTGCAATGTCGGTTGACGGTTCATGATCACTGTGTCCTTATTACGGATGTGACGGTACACTTTCTTGTTGAGAACGTGAGATGTGTTCCCCGTTGGCGTCAGCAGTTGGTTGGCCAAGGCCTTACGCTGGTCCAATGTCATACCAATGAGTGACACAAGAGATCCATCTTCGTTTTGAATCTGGATTGCACCTGGCCATTTGTCAGGACCATTGATCACAGCTTGGCGAAGTTCAGCAGCGTTGTGGGCAGTCACAGGCTCTGGGTATGTCAACTTCTTGGCAAACACTGGTGGAACTCCAATCTCGTTGGTCTCAATATTTGGATCTGGAGAAATCACTGAACGTGCAGCGTAGTTCACACGCTTTCCCATCATATGTTTTCTGAAAAGACCTTCCTTCTTCTCCAAAGCCTGTTTAATACCTGGAGCCGGGTTGCGGGAAGCGTTCGCATTCTGGTTCTTGGTGGAGTCCAAGAAGGCATTGACATCGTTCTGGATTGTCACAAAGGCATTCATAAGTCTGTTGAATGTGATTTTGCGGTCCTCAGCAGTCATCTTGTCTTTCTCGACGGATGAGATCTGCTCGTTAAGGTCCCTGATCAGCAATGAAGTGGTCAAGATCTTGGACAAAAGCTCATTCTGAGAATTTTCGTGAATCTCGTCGCCAAGTTTTGAAGGCATGCGGAATCTCGTCGGTGGAACGACAACGGCATGGAGGAAGAACATGTCAGGGGAGGCTTTCTCCATGCTGCTTGGTCTAGAATGGAATAGATAGTGGATTACACTCTCCTCCTTCTTGAATAACGAACGGATGATGTTTCTGACCTCTGTGCTGAGCACGTACTTGGAGCCACCCTTGGCAATGTTGCTCTTACGCTGTGCGGTTTGGTTTGAGTCCTTCACCATGTTGAGACGATCGACACCTTTTACTCTGTTGTTGACCTCCTGTTTGTCAGTCAATTGGTTCTCAAAGATCTTTGTGAAACCATCTTTTCTGAATGTAGGGGAGAACATGGAACAATTGTCGCACTTGTTTCTTGATAACAGCTTCTTGTAAAACTCGTGGATCAAATGTTTACGCTCATCCAACACCGAGCTTGTCTGGATACCATGGTGAGAGGTTGTGCCCTGACTCAGAGCCTTGGCGACGCTGAGCTCAACAAACTCCTCTCTTCTGGCAATAAGGTCCTTGGCCCCTTCGGGGTTGAGATAACCTGGCGTATCCTCCTCCGCCTCATCTTCCTCAATTTCACCATCCAAATGCATGTTGTCAATCTCAGCAGTCTCAAGAAGAAGACCGTATTGTATGAGTCTGAGCTTGCAGGTATAACGGTGCACCTCCAATGACTTGAGCTTGAACTTGTGGCAGTAAAGACATGTGGATCTCAAGAAAATGTACAGCTGGTTGAAGAAGAGTGGGTTGTACACTGGGATTGGCAGATCAATGTGACCTTGGTGCCCGGGACAGTTCTTGTCATCGAGACCACAAGTGGCACACAGGTTCTTTAAAAACGCACCAAGTGCCAAATCGTAAAGACCACCAGAGATGGGGTGGCCCAGGTTGTCGAACACGGTCGGATTGGTGATTTGCTTTGCGGACAGCTTGCGCACCTCGTCCGAGGATAGCACACCGAAGTCCACCGAGACGATCTCCGATCCAACTGGCTTCGAGATGTCCATTGCGAATCCGTGGGTTTACAGATGGCCCTTTCGATGCGTTCCATGGTGAAAAATTTCGGTTCTGCAGAAACAGAAAATTTTTGGAGGCGGTAGGGCCACGCTCGAGCCCTCGGTTGATTGACCGGCTAACAAAAAAAAAAAAGTACGAGCGCCCTCCAGTGTTTACAAGTTCTTGCTTAAAAGAGAACAACAGGCGACCTTGGGGGATCATTCGGCGCTCATCGTCACGAGGTTCTGCTCTTTCAAGGCTGACAATCCCTTACACAGCGCCTCCACTTACCGTCCATCTCGGCCTGATCAGCTCTCAAAGTTCACACGATTAGCAGATCTGAATGTTTGGAGCCAACAACAACAACAACAATGCCGGCTTTGGTGGAAATGCTAGCGGCTCATCTCTGTTTGGGAACCAATCGAACACGAGCAATGGATTTGGGGTGTCCGCAAAGCGCTCCTCCTCATTTGGAGCATCTGGTGGAGCATTCGGCAACAACAATGCTACAAACACCACCAACGCTGCGAGCAGTGTAGGAGGAGGTGGACTTTTTGGAACCAGTACACCAACGCCCTCGGGTGGTTTGTTTGGTAACAAGTCTTCGCAGCCTTCCTTTGGGAGTAATAGCACGCCGCAGCAGACGTCGCAACAGTCCACTGGGATGTTTGGCAACACCAACACTTCCAACAACAAGCCCACAAGTGGACTATTTGGAGCACCTAGTGCTAATACGAACACCAGCAGCGGGGGATTGTTCGGAAACTACAATAATAACACCGCCTCACCAGCATCTGGTGGACTCTTTGGCAACAATGAATCTACGAACAATGGCCCGAGCAAAGGTCTGTTCGGGTCGAACGCTAACACTAGCTCACCTGGCGGACTATTTGGGAACTCCCAGCAACAGGGTCAACCATCCTTTAACACAATGCAGAATGGCACCCCTGTGAAGCACTATAACTTCAAAGACCTTCCAAAGTCGCTCACTGACTCAACAAAAACGAACAAGACAATACAGCATCCAGGAGCATCCCGGAAGAGATCTCTATCAGGATCTATTCCTGTGATTCAACAGGGGGGAGCATCTCTTATGGAGAGATTTGGCTCCAGACTCTCCAACCTGCAATATCGGTCTACGTATAACTCTGAGGGGCTCTTCTCCCCTAAGAAAGATCCAATCGAATCAGTGTTCAGCGCTCAACTTGTCCCAGAACCGTCTGTCGCGTTGAATAAAGTTCCACACAGACCACTCCTATCCAATGGTTTCTCTTCCAGGTCTACGAGGGCCCCAAGAGTTGCATCAACAGATTACCTGAAGTTAAGGGTTGACGCTGCCAGAACGGAGGCGAGAAGACTCAAGATCTTTGGTGAGTCCGGTGGTGCCAAGAAGGTGAGAATTCTTGGTCGCGAAGATGAGCAAACGCTACTCCCATCGAATGGCCCGCAAGAGACACCACAAGAATCCCTTGACGACGAGCATGATTCTGACGACGATGACATACCAAAAGAGGAGGAAACCGACTACTGGTGCTCTCCAACGATTGATGAGCTTCAAACCCTGCCTCTCAGACAACTAGCTGAGGTTCCAGGATTTGCTATTGGAAGAAAAGGTCTTGGTGTGATCAGATTTGATCTCCCTGTGGATCTCACCGCCTTTTGGTCTGACCTGAAAAAGGAATTGTTCGACAACACTGTCAAGATCAATAAGAACCACACAGTTGAAGTTTATCCCAACGGTTCCGTCCCACTGGGTACTGGACTGAATGTTCCAGCAATAATCACCCTCGAGAAAGTGTTCCCAGCCACGAGAGGTAAGAACACTGACTTAGGAAACAAAGACTTGGAGACTAGGTTGTTTGTGAAGAAGTTGAGCAATCTGAAGGGAATGGAGTTTGTCACATATGACCCATTCAATGGTTCCTGGACTTTTAAAGTCAAGCATTTTAGCATTTGGGGACTTGTTGATGATGATGATGCCGTTATTGATGTCGATGGTGAGCAACCGGAGTTGAAAAAGCGGTCACTATCTCCTGCACCATCTTTTGCACAACCTCAGCTGCATCCACGACCAAACAGTGCCTTTCAAAACGTTGTGAAGCCACAACCTAAAACTTTAAAGACAACCAACTTTGTTGAGGATGCATTTTTCTACAAGAAGCAAAAGGACAACCACACTTATGAGCACGATACAACTTCATTCATTCCTGGAAGTTTTGCCGCACCAGATGTTTATACCGAGGAAGAAGAGATTCCCAATACCGATAACATTCTTTCTGATTTTGACATTGATGAGCCTATGGACACTGCTGTTCCAAGCGAGTTCCCCAATGCGGGTGACGAGTCTTTCTCCGAAGACTTTCAAGAGAGACAGTTTGAACCAGAGGCGGTTGATGAGCAGGATTTTGACGTTTTAGACGCCAACCCAAGTTTGAATGTTAGTGATGATTGGGACCAGCAATTGGAGCTCTCTGGCCGGTATGACTCAGCGTTTGCCAACAAGGCATTGAAGCAAACTACAGTTTTTGAAGGCCCTTTCTCGAAAGGCCTAACTGCGGGCGAACTGGACAAGTTACTCTATGGTGACTTCTCAGAGGTTATCAAATCGAATAAGGCTATCAATGAGGATCGCAGAATTGAGCACTATAGCTTCACGAACTTCTCAAACTCGAACAGAGTTTTGAGAAAAACTTTCAAGACAGCATCGCATGTTTCTGCAAAGTCACTAGCTCCATACTTCGGAGCAGAGAATGCTCAATTTCTCAAAGCAGTCTATCAAAACCATTTGGCCAGCTCAACATTTACTACGCGAAGCAACGGTTTCCCACGTGTGAGTGCCAACAAGGATATAAGTTTCAGGCTAATCAGTGACAGTCTGAGCTATGATTTTTCTTGCAAAGAGAGCACCATTTGGGAATTGGCTTCAGTTTTGTTTGACAACAGTGTGAACGATGATTTGAAGGATGTGAAAGATATGGAGGTGATTAATCGTGTTTTGGAGATCCAGCGCCGTGAAGGGTTGATTTCATGGATTAAGAAGGAGATTCAACCAGAAATTGACCTTAAGCTTGACAGCACATCAGACGTTTTTGAACAAATATTCCTTCTACTGAGTTCTTTCAACATTGCAAGTGCAGCCAAGCTAGCTATCAAGAGCAACAATCTTCATTTATCTGTTCTCGTCTCGCTCCTTGGATCCAATGACCCCGATGTGAAATACAGTGCTGGGAAGCAACTTGAGAGCTGGAAGAAGGAAGGCTTGCTGAAAGGCATTCCGGAGCCGCTTGTTAAAATCTACCATTTATTAAAAGGAGATGTTCTTGCTCCTATTACGGAGGGTGTTTCTTGGAAGACCAAATTGGGGCTTCTGCTATCCTATGGTGATCTGAACGAATCTCTCGCAACACTTTTGGGATCATTTATTGAATGTGAGAGCAGACTAGCGCTTCAGTCTGACAGCGCCTGCTTTAACGTTTTGAAGCTCTTTGTTTTCAAGCATAACTCTGGCTATGGAATGGCGGATATCCTCTCCTCCTTGAAGACTGATGGCGTATTGGATGTGAGATTGCAATGGTACTTCTATGAGATTCTTGTGAGATCGACAAAGAAGCTTTCGCCTGGTTCTGATGGTCATGCACTGGGTGATCGTTTGACGCTTCTTTTCAGCGAGCAATTACAGTCTCTTGACCTTTGGGAAGAGTCCATATTTGTGCTATCCCATTTGCATAACGAACAAGCATGCGCCAGCTCCATCTCTGCGCTGCTATCGAGCGATACGTCTTTGCTGGTTGATGATGAGCTATGCACCCGTCTGGAGCAGTCCTTACACGTTCCGCGCGCTGTGATCTCGGAATGCAAGGCACTATACTACCGGTACAAGGGAGATCACTGGCGCGAGGCCGAAAACATCTTCGCCGCTGGGAAATTCAGCGAGGCACACAGGGTCATTGTTACTCATGTCGCGCCTGCGGCAGTTATCAACAATGGCCCAAAGTTGAAGAAGCTCGACTCGCTCATTTCAAAGTTCCCAGACCAGAAGCCGCATGAGTGGAGCAACGGGTTGGGTGTTTACAAGAATTACATCAAGCTCGTTTCATCCAAGACCATCTCCCAAGGAGCACTGCGGTACCTTGTGGAAACGATACCGTTGATGAAGGCCAGCAACTTCCATATGAACGTTGCAATCAAGCTGATGGCCGGGTATGCGGCGAAGAGCCTGGCACTGCTTCAAAGCAAAGAGGGTACTGGAGTGCTTGATTTGGACGTTGTCAAAGCGGGGAAGCTGCCGTTGGGTGAGAGCGAAAAGCTGGTGGTGTTGATGCTCGACAGATTCCTGAAGAAAGAAGCCCTGTCGTACTAGAATGTATGAACCTCTGCATGTTTTAGCGTAGGCCCGAAACTGTTTGTTTTTCGACAAATCTGACGCATCACCAAACGGTGGAAAACTTAGGAGCTGGGGGCCAGCTTTGACAGCTCTCACAACACAAAACACCACCGAGAAAAGCTGGGGCCAGTTTGACCACGGGACCTGTCCACCATCCATACACTGTAAATTACAAGAGCAGCATCACTGAACCATGAGTGACAGCCCAATACCGGGGTCTCCCCCGCCGCAGCCAAGGCCCCTCGGGCTCAAATCGCCGCTCTCATCTCCACAGTCCACCTCCAACGCGGGCACCTCTTCGCCCTCTCCATTGCTGCTGGCGACCGAGCTCATGCCTGTCACGCCGCTCAACTCGCGGGACGAGGAGTCTGCGGTGTATTCGGACTCGGATGCCAGCGTCCAGAGGGAGAGACGACGCAGGTCAGCCCGCAAGCGCAGCGACTCGGAGAAGAGCACCAGGAGTATGCTGTCGTCCGGTGCGCACAGAGAGAAGATCCCGCAGACCACCAAGATCTTCCGCAACCTGCTCATCCTGGAGGAGTCGCTCCGGCAGCAGTCCAAGGAGCAGAAGGCCCTGAGACGCAGGTTCACGACCTTTCTGGCTGCTCTTGCCGGAATGGAGGGCTTTGCGGTCTACCTGCTCTACTTCATCCAGAGCCCTCTGTCGCAGTTCATGCAGTACGCTCTGCGGTTTTCAGCATTCTTCATTCTCGTCACATTGGTGCTCTTTCGTCTCTCTGGTGAGTACAAGCGCACGATAGTGATACCCAGAAGGTTCTTCAACTCGACCAACAAGGGGATCAGACAGCTTAATCTACGTTTGGTGAAGGTTAAGGCACCTATCAGCGATTCATTGGTGGATTGCATTCGCTACTTTCTCAGGTTGTTCCACACTTGGTGCGTCTTTGTGTTTGGCTATTGTGGGCCTCTACGATCAACGTCGCTTGGTTTGGGGATCAAACAGCTACTCATGAACATCGAGCTCCGTGCACAGCCAAGAATCGGTGCCACCGACGTCAAGCTGGTGCTGAATCCCCGAGCTTTCAACGCAGAGATTCGTGAGGCATGGGAGTTGTACAGAGATGAGTTCTGGCTCCGTGAAGCAGTCAGACGGAGACAAGTGCATGAGGTTGAGAAAAAACCTGTGTTGAACAAGGAGTCTCTTGTGGAACGCCATCGACAAGAGCGTAGAGATCGCAGAAGGAGTAACAAGGTGGATTGACTTTTGTTGCATTAGAGGTTGGAACAAAGCTGGTGCCGCTACGCAGTTTAAAGCCATAAAACTGACAAATACAAGCATTGCCGAAGGAATGGGATAGCTGGAGGTCTATCTCAGGAAGGTCCACTAGACGTAACCATCCACGGCCTCTGCCCTATATACATATCTAATCCGAGACTTTCGCTGTGAGTAGCTAGGTGTGCTCCTAACCACGTACTGTTGTTGTTCCCCAACACTCATCTTCAAAACAACAGATCAGAGATTCCCACAGTCTCACAGCCACACACCTCCGCAAATGAGCCAGGAGGCACAAAAGTACGAGCGCCTCCTCGGAAGGATCACCAATCCCTCTCAGCTGCACAAGTTTGTTCGCGCCATTGAGGCCTCTGAGGCATCGTGCAGAGAAGATCTCGACCAGTTCATCCAGGCCACAACGCACCAGCAGGAGAGCAGGAAGCTCGAGCTGGCACGCTCGGAACTGTCCACCACCCTCACCAACTCCAGTGGGCTTGTGGACCTGCTCTCCAACGCTGGTTCCTTGGCATCACGCATCACTGCGCGCGTGAGGCTTCTCGACGCCGAACGGTCCCGGGTCAACGAAACCTCTGAGTACGTGAAGCAGGTTAAGGAGCTCAAGTCATCGGTTCTTACCGCCCATAGCTCTCTGGAGCAGCAGGATTGGGAGAATTCTGCTAGGGCAATTGCACAAATCCGCAAGCTCCCTGTTTCTGGAGAGTTCATCGACGCCGTTGTGCCATCGACGGACGTTCCCGACACCCCAAAGGTGGCTGTGGACAAATGGATCTCACAGCTGAGCGATCTGTTCTCCACGGAGTTTCACAAGGCTGCGTCTTCAAGGGATGTGGAACAACTTACAAAATTCTTCTCGTTGTTCCCTCTGATCGGGAAAGACAGCGTTGGGCTCGATTGTTACTCCAAGTTCATCTGCAACATCATAGCAGCTCAGAGCAGGCTCATCATAACCAACCAATCTCAGCAGGATATCGTTGGTTTCTACCCGGCTGCGCTAATGAAGCTCCTCGAAATCGTTGCAACGATGCTCAACCAGCACTCGCAGGTCATTGCCAAATACTACGGGTTGTCGCATATGACCGGGATCATCGAAAGAGTGCAGAGAGAGACAGACTCACAAGCAGGCCTCATAAGTGATACCTTCTATGACCACAGAAACCTAGCGCGTATTATTGACGAGCTCCGTGCATATACATTCCCCTTTTTGACCTCCTCATCACATAACAGAGCCTCCCCATCGCCGAGAGCGAGCGGTGAGTTCAAGCGTGTGAGTGAAGATGGGATATCCGTTGTGATGATTGGGGACATCTCAACAGAGTTGTCGTCATTCTTGCATTATTGGTCTCAATATTGCAAGTTCATTGCATTGAAATGGAACGAATACCAAGGCGTCAAACAAGACGAACTGAAATTACCAGCTCCAATAATGGAGAGCCAGTTCTCCAAGAAGTTACAGGCCAAGTTCTTGCCCACTTTTGAGGTGCTTTGCACCTTCTACGTCAGACGCTCATTGGAGCAGGCGTTCCAAATTGAGGAATCACCAAATCTGGATGCATACCTGAAACATCTTAAAGTGACTCCACCAGAGACACCACCAGTGTCATCAGTCATGGAGGACTTGATAATGGTTGCCTCAAGTGCATTGAAGCAATCGATTGAAACTGGTCAGCCAGTCACGGTTAAGAACATTATCAGCAACCTCAAGAAGATCTTAGACCAAGACTATATACAAACCCTGAACAAGAGACTCAAGGAGTGGCAGCCAAAATCGGGGTCACTTCTCACTGTGTCTACACCACCACAACAAAATCTTCAGCTTCCGAAACAGCAGAACACTATGGGAAGCATATTCATGAGGGGAGCCAATGCACTGAACCAGATGGCTGCGGGAGACGAGACGAGGCTTCACACATTCATAATTCTTTTGAACACCCTGAGTTTAGGGTCAGTGTATTTTGGCAAGATCATAGCCCAGAATCTGCTCCTGGTACAGCAAAACTATCCCTTTGGAACGGACTCTATCAAGCTTGAATCCATAGTCACGGGTCTTGATGAATATTTCCAAACGAAATCTGGAGCGGTGATAGATGACCACGTGATGGCTCTGTTCAACCAAGTGATGAAGAACAGGCTCAAGGTTTTACTGACAGACTGTTTCAAAGACTCAGATTATCTCATTAGCTCGTACGATGAGGAGGAGAACATGGTTACTCGGAGGTTTGTGCAGCAATGGCACACTTTAGTGTCACCATACATCAAAACTTTGGACACTAGGGTATACTATAGGCTCATCAATACGGCAGTGTCGTCCTTATCAAATCTGCTGGAGAGAAAAGTCTGGAGTCTCGAAAAGAACGTGAACGAGCTGGGGTCCATCAAGCTGGAGCGGGATTTCAGCGGTCTCATTGGTGAGATCACCCATAACAGATACAGCCTCCGGGACAAGTTCCTTCGAGTCACGCAGATCATCATGATCATGGGCTTTGAGGACGAGGAGGACGAGGTGGATATGAACTGGGTGCTTACCCCATCGGAAAGACAAAGGGCCCGGGGCCTCAGAGTGGATAGAAAATGACAGATGTGCACTAATTCCACAGAAACACTGATGCCAAAGTTAGTAGTAGTAGTATTAGTATGCTCTGGGGGTTCCTCTCATGAACCGGGGGTTTGTGTAGCACCAAGGCCACTGCGCTGGTGAGCTGTGCCCACTCAAAGCGCGATCGTTTGAATCCTCGAACCTGACATCACCATCAGCATCACATGAAGGAGTACATGGAGTACATCCTGCGCTCGTTCTACAGAGCCACCAGCTGGAATGAGGACAATTCCTATGAGAACATTGTCGCCACGTCGGAAGGTGGGTCTGCCTTGATGCGTCGTTTAGGGTGGTACTAACAGCCCAGCACTTATTGACTTCGAGATACCTTCAGACGTAAAACTGAACGTTGCCTCTCGCTCTACGGAGCATACGAGCACGCAACTCACTCTCAACAACACGGGTATGATCAATGGTTCCCTGGCGTATCTGTATACATCTGCTCAATTGAAAGACGTTTTGGGGTCCAAGGAACTGTCATTACAAGACGCAATCAACGGATATCGAGTCATAAGGCCTGCTTACCCACTGAAGAAAGTGACAAAGACAGCAGGTCATTCCCTCTACTACGGTAGGATGTACTTTCCAGGCTCGGCGTTGGAGGCAATGCTCATCAAACGCATATCAAGCACTTCACAGTTCATGGCCAAATGTGTCAGCAGCGACAAGCTCAAGAACAATGGCACCATGACACTCTACTGGCAACGGGACACCGGTAGACTCTCACAGGAGTACATCTTCTCCACCAATGAGGCACTGATGGGATTCAGATGCCTGTACAACTTCTCGCAAGGAGCCGAGAGACTAAATACTGCGCTATACAACAACTCTTCGCTGAGTGTGGGTACGGAGCTTTGGTACGGAGCTGCCAACATGAGCCCGGGGCTCTCCACTGCATTGAGATACTCTACACAGTCCACATACACTGGGAACCCCTTGACGATGACACTTGCGTGTAATCCGCTGCTGGGTCATATATCATCCACATACAGTGTCAAAACCAGCATTAATTCCACTTTTGGCTCACGCTACGACTTCAACATCTACTCTTACAGCTCCAACTTGTCCTTTGGTTGTGAAATATGGAAATCCAGTGGGAAACTTCCCTGGCAATTGCCAAGGAGCCCTGACAGCTCTTCTGTTCGGGCCTTTGAAGGATTGGTGGGTGACACTGATTATACCGGTGTTTTGAAGCTCAGTACTTCGCTTAACGACAGACACGTCAAGTTCATGTGGGAGGGAAAGTTCAGCGACTTTCTTTTATCTGCAGGATCTGAGGTATACCTGGGGGGACAGGTTCCAAAAGTCGGCAAGTGCGGTCTCCAGATCCAGTATTCTTCGTAACTACAACCGCAAGGTGTGAAAAAAAGGTCATAGCTCATTAAGAAGTTGGTTGGATCATTCATTCTTTCTTCACTCGCTTCGGCTTTGCCAAAAGAGGGTTCTCATCCGCCTGTTCTTGTTAGTACAATTCCATCAATTGACATGACACTCACGTTTCTCCGTTTGTACTTCTTTGGTGGGTTTTCCATAAACTCCAGCTGTTCTCTCAGGCTTTCGGCCAGATCTTCGTCATCGTAAGCATCCACTTGGTACCATAACAGGTATTTTGGTGCTCGTGTCCCCGTGGCCAATATTTCCTTCATCTTCACCAGTACATCATCCGACTTGTGGAAACTGTTCACAAATATCGGATCAAATTTATCCTCGATGTCCATCAGCTTGAACGAGAATGCACTAAAGTGTGGTATGGGTTTCAAGTCAGGCTCTTCCTTTTTAGGTTTAATCTTCTCGACCTTCTCGGGCTCTTTTTTCTCACCCCTCGTTCTCCTCGATGGCAGTTCCTCAGGCTTTGTTTGAGAGGCGGTTTCACTGGATTCCTTCAACTTTTCTTGTTCTCTTTCCTTCTTTGCCTCTTGCCTGGCTTCCCATTTCTTGATCTTGTCATCATTGTAGATTACAAGGAATGATATGATGTACTCGTTTGGCCCACTCTTCTCAATAATACAGTCCTTTGGTAGTTCATAGCGGACATTAGGGTTTTCGCTGAACTCAAAGACCAAATCTGCACCATTCACATACTTTTCTTGAAACGTTGTCAGCAACTTCTCCCTTGGAGGTTTAGTCTTTTTGATTGGTTTTTCCTTCTTTTTCTTCTCCTTCTCCTTCTCCTTCTCATAGTTGGGGAATGCCTGTTTGAAGTGCGGAGTAGGTCCCATGGACTTGGCTTTTTGGATATACCCTTGAAATTCCTTGATTTGGGCCTGCGATGCAGATCCACTGGCAACAATCTTCATTAATGTGTTCAGCGACGGATCTGCCCTGGCGATAGCGTTCAAGTTTGCTATCATCATCTGTGATTCAGGCGTCTGCATCATGTCATTGGTGCTGTTCGTGGGTTCCTGTGGTGAAGTCTGCTTTGGGGGGGATTGAAGAGGCGGGGTGGAATGTTTTGCTGTCCCGGCATTAATGTCTTTGGGATTATCAGGTGTCGGTTCATTCTCAACAACTGGTGTAGTCTCGCCACTGGCAGTTCCTTCTGACTGATCATCATTGCTCGCCTCTTCATTCTCCTTCTGGACCTCTTCCTCCTCCAAATTTTCTGTGGGTGTTTCCCCATCTTGAACGTCCTCCTCGGATGCTTCTTCAGTCTTTCCAGTATCTTCCGGCTCCATTTGCGCCTGGTCTTCCTGGTCTCGTGCCTCGTCTTGTGCCTGATCTTTCGTCTCCAACTCTCCATCCTTCTTTGTTCCTTCTATGTGCTCTTCTTTCTTCTCCCCCTCTACACCGTTCTTCTCCTGTGAGACAGCGACTCCCTGCTTCTTCAGCTCTCTCATCTTCAGCTGCTCCTCTCTGACCTTCTTATTGGCGATTCTCTTCTCTTTCTTTTGCTCTTTCTCCTCCTCGCGCTTCGATTCAATCTCATCATCTTTCAAGATGAAGAACCTGACTGCATACGTGTGAGGCCCAATCTCCATTCGGCAATCAGTCAGCTTGTTCATCCTGTCTCTGGCACTGATCTCATTCTCCCGTTTCGTCCGGCCCTTGGACCAATATAGATCAAACGCTGCTCCGTTCGTGTAACCCTTGCGGGATTTCATCAGGGATGAGTACAGAACAGCAGAGTCAGCCACAGATAGCGCATGTCCTAGGATGTTATACTCTGGGGCCTCTTGCGAGACTGGCAACGCCTTCACCGTCTGGAATGGTCTTGGAGGTCCCTCTGGACGCGCTTCATTCTCATTATCAGAGTCCTCTTCCTTCCTCCTCTTGCGGTATCCTCCTCTGCCTGTTTTAGGCGGCATATCCAGTCGAGCGAGTCCCGTGTTGTTGCGACTTTTCCACCGCCCTTCGCTGGAAAGTTGGGCCTGTTAAGCTCAATTCCGACCACTCCCTCGGAAATGCCGGACACGAAACGCGTGAATCGACTTGCAAAGCATCGCCATATCGGCAAGTGCAGCGAACGCGATAGACCAGCGGTGCAATGGCTGCTTCCCAGCCGATGTCGCTGAGCGACTTTGGCGATGGGCCAATTGTCAAGAGAAGAAAGAGGACTATGCCCGGTACGTACCATTTTGTTCCATTTTGGCTGTTTTCATATACTGACCTCATCACCAGTCAACACAGATAATTTCGCCCCAGGCGCCATTCTCAGGGTTAAAGTGAAGAACTTCGTGGTGTACTCGTCCACTGAGTTTGTTCTCTCCCCCTCTTTGAACATGATCATCGCACCAAATGGTACTGGCAAGAGTACCTTCGTGTGCGCCGTGTGTCTTGGTCTCGCCGGAGCCCCAACGCTTCTTGGACGTCAAAAGACACTTGCAGGGTTCATCAAGAACGGAGAAGAGTCAGCCAGTATTGAGATCACTCTGAAGCATAAGCCAAATAAGCGCGACTTGGTCATTACAAGGGATATCTACCAGAACAACAAGTCTGATTGGTTGATTGATAACAAGACAGTCAAGGAACAGGAAGTGAGACGCCAACTACAGGAGCTCAACGTACAGCTTGACAATTTGTGTCAGTTCCTACCACAAGAGAAAGTGGCCTCATTCGCTGCGTTGGATCAAAAGGATCTTCTCATTGAAACCCAGAGAGCAGTGGATGTTAAGCTCATGGAGCAGCACTCATCGCTGATCGAAATGGACAAGACCAAAGTCGAACTGTCAACGAGGCTCGCAAGTCTGCAGTATGAGAAGATTTCACTGGAAACTGATAAGGAGCATCACGAGGAGGCCGCTAAGAAGTATGAAGCGCACCAGAAGAAGCAACGAGAAATCGAGGACCATATTGCGCTTATTCCGTTTGCGAGGATTGAAGATCTCAAAGCCGAGAGAGAGGCGCTCAAAATCGAGCGTGATCGATTACAGGGGCAGCTTGATGCATATGAGGTGGACGTGGCACCGATTGAGGAGGCGAAATTCGCAGTTGAGGTGCTCCTTAACACTGCTAGCAATGAACTTCATGACAAACGGGGAGTACTAAACCGTACACGAAGCGAACTCGACGCTGCCTCAGACCAACTGGAGAAGTGTGAAGAGAAGATCGAGTTTCTGAAAGGCAAGATCGGTCTCATTGAGGAGAACTCCCACCTTAAGCAAGTGGACCTAAAACACAAGAAAGCCTTAGTGGCCGAGGCAGAGCAGGTGGATCGAAACACAGAGTCAGTCGATGAGAATGAACTCAAAGAAAGTGAGAGAAAGTCAGCAGAGCTTTACGAACAAGTTGCTGAATACGACGAGAGAGTCAAAGATCTTTACTACAGTATCGAAAATTCCAAAAGAGCTATCCACCGAGCGCTGGATGACTCCAAGAAAGCGAAGGCCGAGCTCAGTTCTAAGGACAGATTTCAACACCTCTTCACAGAATCACTTACCCGGAAGAACAAGTCGGTGGCTGAAGCCAAAATTGCCATTAAACTACTGAGAACTGAATTTAAGGACATGAGAAGTGAAATATTTGAGCCTCCGTGTCTGAGCATCACAGCTACCAACTCAAAATACATCGATTACTTGGAGGAGCTTGTGCCGGTACAAACCACGATGGCTTTGACTGCATTGTCGAAGCAGGCATATGATACACACTCTCCAAAGTTCTTTGAGGAAAAACATGTCAAGGTTCCTTTCAGATACCTGTCCAATAAGAAGCTGCAAGGACGACTCTCAGACTCGAAATTGAAAGAGTTGAGATTCGATGGCTACTTGAGGGATTTCCTTCAGGGCCCGCCAGCTGTCATCCAGATGCTTTCCGAAGTTGCCTACATTCACGATACACCAGTTGCTTTGAACCCTTTGAATGAAACACAGTTGGAAGTCTTGGGTAGGTTGCACAATGGCCAGATCCTCTGTAAGAAATTCTTTTCAGGGAACTTGCTGTACACTGTGAGTCAATCGAAATATGGCTCGAAGCAAGTTCTTGTGAGGACCACATCGGTCAACCAGGCGCAATATTACTCCAACGGTGGTGTCTCCGAGTCGACGAAGCGTCATTTCCAAGATCAGATCAGAGCATGTGAGAGTGTGGTACAAAAGAATGAGGAGATAATAGAAGGACTGAAAACTCAGATCGAAAATGTAAAAGCGCAGAGCTCGGGACTGAATGATGAGTTTGAGCACTACAAGGAACTTGAAAAGGATCTCAAAAGAAAGAAGACCAACAAAGACAAGGCAGTAACAAGAGTTGCTCGGCTGAAGAGGCAATTGGAAGAGCTGGAACGTGAATGCAAGAGAGACTTTGGTCCAGAGATCGAGAAACACAAGGAGAGAATCAAGAAAATGGGCATCGTAAAGATCAAACTCCTGTGCACCATTGCCGATCTTCAAACAGAAGTGAACACTCTGTCCCGTGCTCACGCTTTTTTGGATATCAAGAGGTTCGAAGCTGAGAATAAGAGGAGATCGTTGAACAACTTATTCAAGTTCATAATTGCTCAGAGAAAGAAGCTGGAATCCGAGCTTCAGGCAGCCAAAAGTAAGCTACAGCAGGCAAAAAATAGTCCAGAGGTCAAGCAGTTGAAGGCAACAGTTTCAAAATATGATGATGAGACGAACGTGCGACTAGCGGGGTTGGTGGAGCATTACAGAGAGCTTGATCTTTTCAGTGAAAAGCGCATTAATGATCTTCTCAAGTCATTGAACGCGGAGCTGAGTCTTTTGGGCTCAACTTCAAAGTCATCTGTGAACGCCCTTGAAAGGCTCAATGCCAGACTGGACGTCTTGAAGAAAGAGATGCCAGAGCTCGAACAACAGTTGAAGATGATTTCTAAGCAGATGATTGAAGTATCGGAAGCTTGGGAGCCACGATTGAATGAAATGGTGAATAAGATCTCGGCCAAGTTCTCTTCGATCTTCCCCACTGTGGGTAGTGCAGGTGAAGTGCGAGTTGCACGTGCCCCAAGATATGCTGATTGGAAGATGGAGATCATGGTAAAATTCCGTGACGCTGCCGACCTGAAGGCGTTGGACTCACACACTCAGTCTGGTGGTGAAAGAGCAGTGTCTACTGTGTACTACATGATCAGCATGCAGGAACTGACATCATCTCCTTTCAGAGTTGTTGACGAAATCAACCAAGGTATGGATGCTAGAAACGAGAGGATTGTGCATAAGCACATGGTTGAAGTTGCTTGCCAAGAACATACGTCTCAGTACTTCCTGATCACTCCAAAGCTGTTGACGAATTTGCACTATGCTTCGAATATGAGAGTTCATTGTATCATGGCTGGTCCATGGGTTCCTGATGCAAGCAAGCATCCAGATGTTCTGGGGCTTGGTGCTACTGCTTTATATGATAGTGTATGATGCTGTGAGTAGGCTATATTCTTAATGTATTCTGAGTCACTGAGGACTTCTTTTAGGAATTCAACTTGATTAAAACTGACAGGGCAACGGTTGCGTGCAAAGCAAGCAAAAGTCGATGGGGGTATAAACAAATGGTCCATGGCAATGAGCGCCAACCACGGTAATCTCTTGCGAGGACGGTTTTGAAGCAAAAAGATAACCAGTTTTATTCTTGATCTAAGAGCGAGTTCCTAGAACTCACTCTTCAACCCACTCAAACCCATGATCTGACCACAAACCGCTGAACATACAAAGGAAGTAAGAGAAGATGCTAAGAGAGAACAGAGAGAACAATGATGAGATATACAGAATGGATAAGGTAAAAAAGGCCGATAGAATCTAGATTATACTAAGAACCACAACTTCTGCTGTGCTAAGAGCAGTCCTTCAATTCTTCTACAAGTTTTGTCTTGCGCATGTTTCTGTTGATATTCGTTTGGGGCTAAGGGAAAAACACAATAAACAGTTTCTCTATAGTCAACAGGCCCTCCGCAATGTTCAGACATGGGAAGATACTTCAATCGACACCCGCATTGGTAAGGTCTCTCTCTCTCGGGTGGATAAGAAGACAGTTCCATGGATCACACGTATCACGGTTCAATCCGCTTTTAGGTGGGATGGACGCCTTCATTGATGAGATCTCCGAGAGTGAATCTAGGAAAGTGAAGAAGAAGAAGGCAGAGTCTCATATATTGATCCCACAAGGTCCAGACTCATTCAAGAGGAGCGATAGAGATCCAGTCAAGGTGAGTGAAGGGAAGTCTGAGGCCAAAGAACCTGAGAATACGGGCTCAAGCGGTGGTGGGAATGGAAGACGCAATGATCATGATGATTACGAATATGAGGAGCAATCATCCTGGCAGAAGTTCCAAACATTCATATTAAAGTGCATTGAAACCTCCGGTATCACATTTGCCTCGTTGTTCGTTCTTGGAGCTGCAGGTGTGGGGTACCACAAGTTCTATCAGAACCATGTCATCGAAAAGATGAGTGTGGCCTTTGATAAAGGTGACGAAGCCTTTGAGCTCACTATGCATAAGCGGACCATATCTAATGAAGGAGACTGGATCGAAAGACCGCAGCAGAAAATCATTGAAGAGATAATCTCTGGTGCCCTGGTTGGGAGATACTTCCTCGTCACCGGTGAGAAAGGATGTGGTAAAAGTTCGATGATCTTCAACTCGATGAAGCAAGTGGACAGCTTCAACTGTGCTCTTATAGACGCACATTCGGATCCTGAAATATTCCGTATAAGGCTCGGAAAAGCGTTGAACTTTGAGTATCACGAAGACTACATAGGATCCTTATTCAGTATTAGAGGTCCAAGGGATACCACAGCACTCTTGGACATTGAAAGGGCTTTCAACAAGATCGAACAAGTGGCTGTCCGTCGTGTCAAGAAGCATGGGAAACCATTGGTGCTGGTCATCAACAATGCTCACTTGATTAGGGATGATGAGGAAGGTGTGAAGCTGGTGGAGCTTTTGCAACAGAAAGCAGAAGCTCTTAGTGGGGCCGGACTCGTCACTATGATCTTCAACTCGGATGACTACTGGCTCTATGAGAGACTGAAGAAGCTCGGGACTAGGCTCGAGGTGGTGAACGTTCGTGATTTCTCAAGGGTGCAGGCGATCAAAGCCCTTGAAGTTTCACGCAAGCGTTTCTTCAACGAGAAAGTGGATCACACCGTGGCAAACCAAGTCTATGATCTCATTGGTGGTCGTCCGCAACATTTGGCTGAGGTTTCCAAGCAAGCAGACATGATAAATGCATCGCATAAACTGATTGACCGTGAAAAGACTTGGTTTTTGAACCAATGCGGTCTCTTGGGATCTTCAATGGATGACGATGTGAATGAGAGTGGGAAATTCTCCACGAGTGCCATGCTCTTGATGAAGGCTTTTGTGGACATGTACGATGGTGTGTATATGGAGGATGATAACCATCACCTACCAGAGCTTCCCCTATGGAGGGCACGTCAAATCATGACTCGCAATGATTACATCCAGCACTACGATAACTTGAACATCTTCACGATTGATTCATCCAACTCATTTGTGCGGGCGGATTCTGTGCCGATGATGCGTGGATTCGTTGAGATTGCTCAACAACCTGGTTTCCAAGAATTGCTCGACGACACCATTGAGCGTGTGGGTGATATTGAATCACTTGGTCGAACCAGAGAGATTGTTGCCAAAGACCTGTTCTTGGGTGGCCAATATTCCGTCTCAAGCAACGGCCAGGAGAGCCTTGTGCGGTTAAAGATGAGGAAGGTTGAGGATGAAGATGACGAGCACATCAAAATCCAGCCGACAACGAACTCTGGTGCACGAAAGCTGTGGATTGATAGACTAGGAAAATGAACTAAACGGACCGGAGACGCTACTATACGGAGCATACGAAGCACCCGAGGGTTGGCTAGTAGTGCTGGTGCCCTTAACTATGGCGAGCGCGGGGGCTCCTAACGTGCAGCATTTTAAAATTTTCACCTCATCGCATGGGGAAGATGCGAAGGGTAAACTCTTCTTGAAACCTGCCAAGGGAACGTGAGCACCATGGGCGACACAGAGACACAGACACAGAATGTGAGTGGTTTGGTTTGGTGGATACGTTCTTTGCGGCACGAGCATACCCACAAGCAGCACAGGCCCAACAAAGACTAACAGAACTAGAACTATACACTCTGCATCCCCACCAGCGTAATAAGTAGGGCCAATGCTCCCAATTTGCAGCAGGCCACGACAATCCTGTACCAACTTGCCAAGGCTGCCACGATTCACAATGTGGGTGAGATTGTGGTGCTGGATCCACAGCCAGAGGGAAAGAAGATCAAGTTTGATGAGAAGGACAAGATCAGTGACGATGCAATGTTCATTGCCACGGTGTTACAATACTTTGTTACTCCACCGTATTTGATGAAGAGCATATTCAAGAAGAAGTTCTGGCCCAATTTTCAGCATGCCAAGGAGTTCCCAAAGCTAACGAGGCTACCATTCATGGCACCAGGTGCACAAGCCAAATTCCGTGAAGGTCTCACTGTTGCACAGGGGAAGGTTTCCAAACCACTCAAGAAGAAGGGCAAGCCGTTGTCCAACACCAAGTACGTCAACGTTGGGCATGGCGAATACCTGGAGCTGCAAGGACAACAGGTTCCTTTGAACGTGAGGGTCACCGTGGATACCCAAGAGAAGAAGATTGTCTCGCCCGGCGTTGCTTACGATGGTCAGACGGGTGTCAACAGTAGCTATGGATATCATGTCCGTATTGCAACGAAGTTTGCCAAAGTGTTCACAGAGTCAAGTTACCCAGAGGGATACACACAGACGCTCTTTGTCTCCAGTGGAGATTACCACCGCCATACACACCCAAAGCTCACGGAGGTGGCGAAACCCTCGGGCAACTTGCTTCTCGTTGTCTCGAGCTGGAAGGAACTGGAGTCGGTGTTCCAAAGTGAAAAGTTTGAAGGAGTCACCGATGTGAAGGAGTTCTTTGATGGCGAGGTGAGCGTACCTTGGGGAGTGCGTGTGGAGGATGGGGCCATGGTTGCCCTTTCCAAGCTCTCTGTATGACCTTGGCTAGTGAGCTGTGTATGTATTTAGCGTTGTACGAAATAGATTTGCTATGCTCTCTTCTCTACTCTCTTTGATCTCGGTAGCGTAAATTTGCAAGTTGATGCGCACGATCTGCAAGGAGCCATCAACGCTGGCCAGACCGCAACCGAACGGAAACACGCCATGAACGACAAAGCAATCGGTGTTTCCATCCTGGCCACGACCTGGTGCACCACTGTACTAGCGCTGCTTTTCCTCTGTGACGTTGTCGTGCTGCCCTCGCAGTCGGGCATTCCGAACTACTACACGTTCGCGTTGCTGCTGATGCCCACGATGGCCTGGATTTGGTGCGTTGCGAGCTGGGTGGGGGTGAAGCTGTTCAAACACGCCAAGGGGCTCAATTGAGTTGTGTTGAACCTGTAATCGTGCGCCCTCTGGGCGGGGGCTGCGTTGTGCCATGCGCAACCCTTGACGAAATAGCAATGACGGGTGTATAAAAGCCCTGCAATGTCCATCGCACAGATTAATTCCAGGCACAATCTCAAAAAGACAAAAAATGGCAATCACCGGTTCAGACTTCTTTAAGATCATCTTTGGTACGTGCATGCCCCGCCCCTTGTCAGCTTGAACGTTGGAAACATTACTAACGCCAAAAACAGCGATCATCCTCCCGCCTCTTGGTGTTTTCCTGGAGAAAGGGTGTGGGTTTTCACTGCTCCTGAACATTGTACTCACCATCTTTGGGTACATTCCTGGTATCATCCATGCTCTCTACATCATCTTAAGGTATTGAATAGAATACCCGATGGTATCATCCTCATAATGCAACTTGCTGAATTAATATATACAAGGTTTCAAATGGCCTTTCTCTTTGTAACAATGTCTTTGATCTGCTGGGTGCTCCCCGATGGACCGTATCTTCTGAAATCCTTAATGTCCTTGTTGACGTCTTTAGACTCTGTGGAGAGGTAGTGCTCGAAATATTCCCCCACTTGAGCGAAATACTCATAAGACAAGTAGAACTTCTCAGGGTGTTTCTCCACTTGGGACAATGAGATCTTGTCATTAAGATCTGTCTGGAATCCCTCGCCTTCACCAAGCTTAACGCCCGGGTTTCTCAACTGGTCAAAGAGACCAGTCTTGGAGGCCTTAACGATTCCACCAGCTCTCGCAATCTCAAGTTCTCTAAAGTACTCCTTGAATTCATCCAAGGTGGCTCTTCTCGATCCGGTCCATCCCAAGGCTATCAGCTGCTGTTTTTTCTTCTCATCCAGCTTCTCAGAGGAGCTCACGGCATGGTTGGTTATAGGATTCAACGAGTATGGGTTGAAGATTCCAAAATACAGCGTAAAGAAGACCATGGCACACTTCAGCACATGGAAGGTGAAGAAGACCCACTGTGCCACGGTGCCCGCGCTGTTGACCCGTGTTTCTTTCAAGATGTCCTCAGCGAGGTTTGTGAGGTCAAACCGTTTCAGGAGGAAGGATACACCACGTGTCACTTGGTTCGTGAGACAGAGGCCCGGCGTTGGTGAGATGAGATCTGGAAGGTCGGTGTACAGCCAAGTCAGCATCAACAGGACGACTGTATAGAAGTTGAAGTCATTGAACTTCCACACCGGGACAATCAACTGGCCTGGCCAAACGTGGTCGCTGATCTTCTCCAAAGGTCCCACCAGTTTGGTGTGCTTGGTGGCGTCATCGTTGAAGAGCAGCCCGCCATAAGGGGTCAGGTATCCAGGGTCAGTAGAAACGCTGAATCCAATCGGAATCTGCTCGTAGAAGACACTTGGTCTCAGCGACAGCTTGAGCGTGGTGAAGATCGCCGTGAGATCCGCAAAGGTGTCGTTGAGCCCAACAGAAAAGCAGTAGTCCTTCTCGCTGTCGTCATTCATGCGGACGTACACCTCCAATCGGGAGTCCTCGTCCTGTTTCTCGCTCATTATCCCGTGATATGCGCCGTTGTTAGTGGGCTGTTTGTGGGTGGCGTGGAAGATTTGTTCCCCGCTCCCCGCAATGAGGACACACCTGGACACCAAAATGAACTGACCAGGGCTCGTGATGGTTGAGGTGGAAGACTTTCAAGCGCCGCACACAACAACAACAACAACAACAACAACAACATCGCCAGAGCTTGAGGGCAGCAGATCCGGGAAACCATGACGCTCAATCTCTACAATCTCACCCTGCAGCGGCAGTCCGGATCCGTCCAGGCGTGTGTTGGCAACTTCTCGGGCGCCAAGGCCCAGGAGATCGTGCGGGCCACGGGCGATGCCCTCACGGTGTACAGAGTCGATACCAACACGGGCAAGCTCGTGGAACTGTTCTACACACAGCTGTTCTGCCTAGTGAGGTCTGTGGCTAGCTTCAAAATAGCTGGAACCTCCACGGACTATCTCGTTGTTACCTCTGATGCTGGTAACTTGACCGTACTGCTGATGGATCTGCCAAACAAAAAATTCACCGCACTCTTCAACGAACCGTACTCCAAGACCGGCGTTAGACGACTGTCTCCACATCATATCAGCGTCGATCCCAAAGGCCGCTCGCTGATGGTGTCGGCAGTGGAGAAGAACAAACTTGTCTATGTCCTCAACAGAGATGACGACGGACTGACGATATCGTCACCCTTGGAAGCCAATAGATCCAAACTACTGTCAATATCCACTATCGCGTTGGATGTGGGTTATGAAAACCCTCAATATGCATCTTTGGAAATCGACTACAGCGAGCACGAGGAGAATGATACAGAGATTCAGAAATACCTCACCTACTATGAGCTTGATCTAGGATTGAACCATGTCGTGAAAAGACTCACCGAGAAGGTTCATGCCTCCGCAAACCTGCTCATACCTGTTCCTGGAGGAAACGACGGACCCGGCGGTGTCATTGTATGCTCAGATGGTGTCCTGTCGTACAGAAACGTGCATGGAGATAAGCTATCCATCTGCCTGCCCGGCGGAGGGGCAACCATCGGTGGCATGTCTCATAGACTCAAGAACCAGTTCTTCTTCATTATACAATCACAGCATGGCGACTTGTTCAAGTTGGAGCTCTTACAAGACATGTCCCTCGCAATCAGTTACTTTGATACCATCCCGATCTGTACAAATATTCTGATCCTCAAGTCCGGATTCCTCTTTGCAGACTGTGAAAACGGCGACCAGCAGCTATATCAGTTCGAAAAACTAGGACGTGAGTTGAAGTACACATCGCTGGATGATTCACCCCACTCGACGACATTCGAACGTGAGGAGTTGGATAACTTGTCTTTGGTTGACATAGTGGAATCCTTGGCACCGATGATATCCTCAAAATTGATTTCAACCGAGAATCAGACGTCGATTTACTCACTCAATGGAATCAACGATTCATCTACACTGCGGCTTCTACAATATGGAGTTTCTGTAACTGAAATCGTTGAACCGGACCTACCTCAAACGGCCACACACTCCTTCACCTCAAAGATACGGAAATCAGATATTTACGACCAATATCTGATCATAGCCTTTCCTGAGAAGACACTTGTGCTCACCATTGGTGAGTCTGTTGAGGAAGTGACAGACTCGGGACTTGTTTTGGAGATTCAAACAATCGGGATTCAGCAAATTGGTAATGAAACTCTTTTGCAGATTCACAAAGATGGTGTTAATATTATCCGTCAAAGAAAGGTCATTCACACCTGGCTCCCTCCAGCAGGAATAAAGATCGTTGCATCCTCCTCTACAACCCGGCAGTTGGCACTAGGGTTGAGCAACGATGAACTGATTTATTTCGAGGTTGACCAACATGACGATCTGGTTGAATGGAACGAACACAAGCAGATGGAGTCCAAAATCACAGCACTGTCCCTAGGTGAAATCCCAGAAGGATTACTGAGATCACCTGTATTGGTGATTGGTTGCGATGACTCCACCATTCGTGTTTTGTCCACTGATCCACAGTCAACCTTGGAATCGATCTCATTGCAGGCATTGAGCTCTGTTCCTTGCAGCATCCTGGTTTGCTCCATGAACTCCAAGCTATGCGTCAATATTGGAATGGAGAATGGTGTCTACGTCCGCACAGTTCTGGACCCGCATTCTGGTGAACTTACTGACACCAAGATGAAGTATCTGGGCAATAAACCAGTCATTTTGAACCAGTCAAAGAAAGATGGCGACAACGTTGTACTTGCATTGTCTAACAAAACTTGGGTTGCTCATGAAACAAACTCGTTTAAAGTACGGCCGATGCTTATCTCTCCATTAAAGTTTGCATCAAGCTTTCATAGTGAGGATTGTCCAGAGGGACTTGTTGGTGTGTATAAGCGCAAACTGATTATTTGCAACATCGATTCACTAAGAGAGGACTTCAAAAAGGACTCCATACCATTAAAAGCTAGTGGAAAGACACTTGTGCAATACAATCAATCGTTATACATAGCGATGAATGGTGGAACACCTTCCATTGAGAAGTTTAACATCGTCACCAATGAAGCAGTGACGTCAATTGATCTAGAAGTTGGCGAACAGATTCAAGCATGCAAGACCATCAGGTTCCAATCAAAAGACCTCACATATCTAATGGTTTCCGTTTCCAAGGGTGATTATCATTACGTGGCCACCTATAATTTGGATCTTGAGTTGATACATAAGACCTCGATCCAGTCCTCTTGTCACGCATTGGAAGAATTCCAGGGAAAGCTTTTGTGTGGTATAGGGACCAATCTGAGACTATACGACATGGGTGTCAAGCAACTCTTGTCAAAGTGCAACACGCACGTCCAGACTATAACACAAGCCGTTAGAATTGAGGCCCAGGGTCCAAGAGTCGTCATCGGGGACCTAAGAGAATCTATCACACTCTTGACTTATTCTCCTGAGCTCAACGAATTCGAGCTCTTTGTTGATGATATTGTTTCTCGTCATATCACTGCGATGATAATGCTAGACTACAATACCGTTATGGCAGGAGATAAGTTCGGAAATGTGTTTGTCCTACGAGTGCCAGAAGGTGCTTCTGATGTTGATACTGGATACTTGTCTACCAAGACACCCATGGCGAATGGTGCGCCTTATAAATTTGAAATTCTTTGTGAGTTCCATCTCGGTGACATTGTGATGAGCTTTCAAAAGACCAGCTTCACTCCTGGCGGCAGAAGTATTGTGGTATACTCGGGTATCCAGGGTACGATTGGAGTCCTGATCCCTCTTGTGACCAAGGCCGATATTAAGTTTCTGGAAAAGCTAGAGAATACAATGAGAAAAACTACTGTTTCGCTGACTGATCGCATACATCTCAAATACCGTGGGTATTACGCACCTGTGAAGAATGTTGTTGATGGCGACTTGATCGAAACAGTTGGAAAACTGGATAGCAAGACTTTGGATCTCTTGGCAAAGGAAGTTGGCAAGACGGCTAAGGAGATCTTGAAGAGAGTTTCTGATGTTAGATTAGGCTCCATATAGACGATGCTGATCATTATCCGCAAAAAGAAACACTGCATTCTATGTACATCAATCTATGCGAACCTGCCTCGGAACAGGTCCTTAATGATTTTCTTGCCCAAAATAGTCTCTCTGATGATCCCATCAACATGTCGGGCTTCAGATCTACCGTACCAGATGTTCAATCCGTCCTCATCAAAGTAAAGGACATTCCCAGCGTAGACATGTCCACCTATATGGCTGATGAGCCCCACTCGAACACCATCTGGATTTACCGAGGAGTATAGGAGCCCTCTTTCTTTCAAGTTATGCTCAAACTCACTCTTCAGCACCGGCGCGGCGATGGCACAGCGGATATCACGCTTTGCATGTCCACAAATGAGAATCACTCTTCCCCTGTTCGGTACGCTGGGCACCTTTGAGACATCCCCATCGGGTTTTAAAACCTCTCTCATGAACTCTTCCACGTTATCCTCCGAGACAGAATACGCCCTGTTGTCTGGGAATACAAGAACTTTCTCCTCGTAGTCCTTGCCAAGCTCAACATTGGAAATGATGACTGGGTAATGTGGATCTGTTGCCGTTCTCTTCAGCGACGTCATCTTGGAGATCAGCTCGTTGGGCATGAGCTCCACCTTAGACGCCCATTCAGCTGCCTTCACGTCGGAGTGCACCAGTGCATGCTTCCAGCTCAGCGCCTTTGTGCCATACAGAAGTTTTTCTTGGTCGATGGGCTTGTCATCAGGGTATGAGCAAGGGCAAAGCGTTCGTCCGGTGACGATCTGTGGCTCTGAGACGGGCGTTTCCACCAGCTGGTACCTGTTAGACAGTCTTAGCAGTCGGTTTAGCGTGGGTCTCATTGCATCAGGGAAGGGGAGAAGTGGAAAAGCTTTGGTCGGAACGTTGTTGATTCTCTACAAAGATCTGCTCCAAGGGCTGTGATCTTCCTCGGCCGATAAGGCCGGTACAGCCCCGCCGGTAAAACACAGTAACGCCGAGGCTATTTTGTGCTACGCCTGATTACCATCTGCTCATTACACGTGCATTCGCTAGTAGCCACGATTAAGCAGCATTTTGATGTTTCGTAACACTCCTCGTTCCTCGCTACTGCGCATCTCGTAAATGATCTCTGTGTTTTTGTGAATGCCCAGAGCGATGGCCATGTCCCGGCATCTTTCGGTGCTGAAGAAAAGCTCTTGATCCGGGACTGTATGCGAAAACATCCTGAAAGAGGTCATCATAAGGGTTGCCTGTAGCGTTGCAATGGACGCTCTCATGTGAACGCCACCAAGATCGGAGGCAATATAGGAGCGTTGCAAGAATATATTATCCCGTTCCACAAGTCCACTGTCTTTGTACATGGAGCAAATCTTGAGCACCAAAAGAATTATGGACAGCTGAACAAAGTCATCAGCCTCTTTCGTCGAGTCCAGATCGATCTGCTGAGTTTGAGTGTTGAACATCCTTTCAAATGTTTCAGTCAGTAGGACTTGTGATAGCAGTGGGAGATGCTTATGGTAGTTTGATGCGAAGAAATGGTTCAGATGGTGGCCAATTTCGATAAATGGTGGTAGTTGTCTTGCCAGGTCGTCGAGAAAGTGACTCTTATAGGAGTGATTATCCGAAGTCCTGAAAGGTGTCATGAGTCGTCGGTAGCTCACGTTATAGTACAGTTGCGGTTCGATTAGCAATAAGTCCGAGCTCAGGATCAACTTGACCCGATTTCTCAGTGGGATCTCAACAGAATCCTTCAGGAAATGATAGTCACGACTCATAGTTTTCGGTTGCTCGAGCTGCTCATGGACTTCCGGTAGAGTGGGGTCAAGGAATGAGGTCAAGTCTTCATCCATAATTAATAGTGAGTGGTCCTCTTCCAGTTCCGTTAATATAGTATGATCCCTCTTGTACATCAGCAAAACCTCTCTGTTTAAAGAATCCACTGAAGACATCAGGATATCGTTCTCATGTTTCAAGAGATCGATGTCTTGGTACACCTTGTTCTCGGAGGCAATTATGTCTATCCAGGGAGACTTGGCGAATTGACATTTATCACGGCAACCTTTCTTGACGCAGTTATCGCACGAGGGTTTGCCCTGGTCGCACTTGATCTTCCGTCGACGGCATTCGGTGCAGCTTAGAATGATCTTCCGTCGGTGCGGCTGCGACTGGTCTTTGGCTGCCTTCCGGTCCTTCCTCGTCATACACAGTGCAAGCTGGGTGGGTCCGAAGAGCATCGCATCCGCATGAAGATGATACGGCTGAGACTAGCCAGCACACCCAGACACCACATCCCACTGTGGGCCCAAAAAAAAAAAGTTTTGATCACGTTTTTCTCACGTGGTTGCTCGCCTCCTCCCCTGTAGCCGCACGGTGGTAAACAACAACAAACAAACTGAACTCCAGGATGGCTGCTAAAAGAGACGCCGAAGTGGCTCAGAGACAGGACGCAAAGAAGCAGAAGAAGGATGGTGCGGGTGACCTGTTTCTGGAAGACAAGGACAAGTCGCAGGACGGGTCTGCTGACAATGACAACATCGACTCTGAGCTCTTGAACCACAGAGATGGGGAGTTTGACGGTCAAGAGTTTGGCGCGTCAGAGCACACTGAGGCCTCCGTTGCGGAGGTGACAGGAAAGGACCACTCCTCATCCTCCTCCGGGGAGACTTTCCAGCAGAGCTCAGGACAAGTGGTGCTCCACAACACCTTTGATAAGCCCATTGCCGGTACAGAAGAATGGCACAGAATCAGAAAAGACAACCACAAGGAGGTTGAAAGACGCAGACGAGACAACATCAATGCAGGTATCAAGGAGTTGGCTCTTCTGCTGCCTGCCTCGGAGAGCAACAAGTCCCAGATCCTCCAGCGCGCTATCGAGTACATCAAGAGATTGAAAGAGAACGAGCAGAACAACATTGAGAAGTGGACGTTGGAGAAGCTGCTGAACGGACAAGCGCTGGATGAGGTGACCTCATCCAATGAGAAGCTCAAGGCTGAGCTGGAGCGGGCGTACAGAGAGGTGGAACACTGGAAAAAGGTTTGTGCGATCGCCAAGGATGGCAACTGATGATTTGATGGACTGTATACTACTACAACTTTCACTACTAATTAAATGTTTATGTCTAGGTTTTCTTGTACCCACCCGACTATCAGTGGCTTTTAATGTGTTCTTGTTCGAGACGCTGTTGGCGTTCTTTTGACGCATCGCGCGAATCAAACTGAGTAGGCCTCAGAGACATCACCTCAAAGATGCCAAAGCTTCGAATCGCAACACTGCAGTTGAACTCGCGCATTCCCTCGATCGATGAGAACATAACGCGTGCCAATCACATTCTGTCGCTTGCCTTTCCCAAGAGCCACTCGCCTGATGTTCTTGTCCTCCCAGAGATGGCACTCTGTGGGTACAACTACAAAAGTGCCAAACAGGTTTCCCCTCTGCTAGAATCTGTGGATAACCCTGGACCCATGCTCAAATGGGGCCAAGAGACTAGTAGGAATCTCCAGTGCTTTACCATCATGGGATACCCGGAACGGTGTGCTCAGAAAACACAGATTTACAACTCTGCCGTTGTCTTCAACAAGCAGGGCCAGGTGGTACACAATTATAGAAAGTCTTTTCTGTATGAGACTGACGAGGTCTGGGGCTGTGAAGAAGGCCCGGGATTCTATGCTTTTGAGCTGATGGAAGGGGTGAAGGCGAGCCTGGGCATCTGTATGGACTTGAACCCTTATAAGTTTCAAGCACCATTCTCTGCCTTTGAGTTCTCTGGACACTGCCTTAAGGAGAAAGTCAACTTGATCATCTGTCCTATGAATTGGCTTCATGGTCAAAGTCCGAGTATCCAGGAATCTCTGAATTTGGATCAGAAGCTTGTCCAAGCGAAAGCATTTCAAAAAGAGATTGACCAAATCCAAGGAGAGTATGTGGTCAATGCCGAAGGTGCACCTATCAAGGAATATGAAGAGAAAGTCGACTACAATGATCTGCATGCACCAGAGTTCCATAACTTGAACTATTGGATCCTACGTTTCTTCCCTTTCATCAATCATCCGATGAAGCCCTTCAACAGGTATAAAGACAAGTCCACTGTGGTGTTTTGTAACAGATCAGGACTTGAGGACACTATTCTTTATGGCGGAACCTCCAGTATTGTGCAGTTCAACGGCTCTGTGGGACTTTCAGGCTACGAAAGTACCGACTTGACAAATAAAAGTGTTGATGTGCTCGGGGCCTTGGGCAAAGGAGACGAGGGTATCCTGATACGAGAAGTTGATGTTTAATCTAATGCATTATAACAGTTCGTTAAATCAGCACAACGGCATCCACACAGCCAAATCCTGCAGCTACCCCACCTTCATTGGAGTTTGAGAACTTGGATCTCAAAAGCCAGCCAGCATCCTCATTCTTGATGATCTCACCCGTAGACTGGTCGAAAAGGATCGTGCCAAATCTTCCGAGCTCAGACACGATGGGTTCGGTGTACACTTCTCCTTCACGCAAGATCTTGTTCGTGTTCAGAGGTGGATGAATCAGCTCCATGAGAATGTATCCCTCCCACTCTGTCTCCGGCAGAGCCTTCAGGAAAGTTGGGATGTCTTCCTTATAGATGTTGTTACCACCTCCTTCACGCTGTGGCTTGAGCACAAAGTCGTGAGGCTGTTCAAACGCAAGTTTCTTTGCCTTGAGGCCTAGTGGGGTGTCATCGAGTGGATATATCTTGACGAATGTCGATAAGAGCCCGGAAATGTCACCCGAAATGAACTTCGAGATGAGTGATTCGTCTGTGAGAATCTGTTGGATCTTCTTGGCCCCACTAAGCTGTGTAAGCAATGACGGAGCCTTGATGGATAGTGATGTTTCCAACTGTACACGGCTGTCCCAATCTTTTTCCGAAAGGAAGTCCGCTGGTGAATATCCTGCTCTGAAGTACACGACAGAAACTTCCTCTTTGGTATCTTTGACAAAGAGGCGTTTGCTATCGTCCAAGTACACTTTTGAGGCTACCTCTTGAAGTGTGATGCGACGAGACTTCACCCCATGATTCTGCAAGAGCCCATATTCCAAATGACGCTGGTCAAATACATTACGCTCGCCTTCCTGGACAATGACTAGAACCACAGTGTCGTCTTTCTTCTGTTGCTCATTGTAGTGCTTGACACCGTCGGCCAATCCACTAGCAAGCTTTTGCGCAGACTCAGAAACGGGCAGGGCACTGTCTTCATAGAACTTGTTTGATCCACCTGTGTAGTATCCCGAGTCGTTCAAGTAGTGGTGAGCTTCCCCAACTTTGGTACTCAGTCCTCCAAAGCTCACACTGACAGTGTTAAACTCAACCTGTTTGATCTGGCCCGCATCAAGCATATAATCCGATCTGAATAGACCCAAAGAGATGGTTTGCTTGATCCCGATACGCTTTGCTTTGTTATAGCTCTCCCATAACTTTCCAGTGAACCCAGCATCGAATTGTGCAAGTGAGTCCAGTACGGCACTCAACCAGCTCACATCACTGGATACCTTTGCATAGAGCTCGTTGAATTGCTTCTGTGCAGACTCCGCTGCTGCAAAGGCAGCCTTGGGAAACGGCGTAGGATATAGAGTCAACGGTGCAACGACCGGTGAGTGTGGCTTGAAGCCCTGCGGGTATATTGTGAGCCCATTGGAGAGGGCAAAGTGCTGCAACGCATGCACCAGCTCGTCCTCTTTGTCAATCGAGAGTTTCGGGAAGCTCATTTGCACTCAGTCGATGGCTCAGCTGGCTGCAGATTTAATTGGGTAGCGAATGTTCAGGCACGATATTTGTAATTCGTGATTTGAAGTGACGGGAGAATATCGGGCCTCGCGTTATTTCGCCCTTTTGGGTTTCAACTCCGCGCTCGAACTGTGGTTAACACTAAGAGCCATAAAATAGGCATTGACCTGCCTGGCGTGAGACGTACCGCGGCAGCTAATATTTAAGGACTAATTTAACGCTAGAATGCGATGTTCCAGTAATAATATTCGTCACACATGGGGGGAACCAAGATTAATTTTTTGGCAACAAAGTCGATTGGTCCCAAAGTACAGATACATTTATAAATAATAGTACATCTATCACATCATGAACTGATCAGGCGGAGTATATAAGTATGGAAGTTGACGCGACATAAATATACAAATTACCAGCGCCGGGCAGGCATCCAACTGGTGTTCGGGTGTTTTAACTTCGCGGAGAGTAAAAATGGACGAGTCCGGAGTCGAACCGCAGACCTTTCGCATGCTAAGCGAACGCGCTACCAACTACGCCACACGCCCTTCTTGTGAAGACCTAAAAGTCACTGTTTGCCTCTATTCACCAAAAACGAAATGGTAAGGGCACGACCAAAAACTTTTTGGTGATTGACCTCTATACACTGCTCTACAACAGTTAAGAAGCCGATCATTAGAAAGTAGACGTTCAGAGCTTTCGAACGAGACCACCATCATGTCCGATCCGCCCG